>CAUYON010037818.1:0-18247 GCA_963573935.1 Arctocebus calabarensis | reverse complement strand
CTATTCTTCTAGCTTTTTGTTTTAAGAGACTGGTCCCTCTGTCAACGACGCTGCAGAGCTGTGGCACGATCATTCACATTGTTGTTTAACCACCATGTTGGCTGTGCCTATAATCCTAGCACTCTGGGAGGCCAAGGCAGGTGGATTGCCTGAGATCACAGGTTCAAAAGCAGCCTGAGCCACAGTGAGACCTTGTCTAAAAAAAAAAAGAAAGAAAAAATAGCCTAGGATTGTGGCTAGTGCCTGTAGTCTCAGCTACTCAGGAGGCTGAGGCAAGAGTCCAAGAGGTTGAGGTTGCTGTAAGCTATAA
This sequence comes from Arctocebus calabarensis, assembly GCA_963573935.1. Lineage (NCBI taxonomy): Eukaryota > Metazoa > Chordata > Mammalia > Primates > Lorisidae > Arctocebus > Arctocebus calabarensis. Next base: position 17,937 of record CAUYON010037818.1, on the reverse strand, counting down.
CGCCACAGCACTCTACCAAGGGCAAAAAGTGAGACTCTGTCTCAAAAAAAAAAAAAAAAGAAAAGAAAAGAAAAGAAAAGAAACCAACCATCGCCTCTAATCTAGTTGCAAAATATTTTCATCGTCCCAAAGTGAAATCCCATACCCATCATATCCCTTAAGGAGTCTCCAAAACCTAATGCTAAGTGACAGAGGCCAGACACAAAGGGCCACTTATTATATGAATACATTTATAGGAAATGCCTAATAGGCAAATCTATAGAGAGGGAAAGATTAGTGATTTCCACAGACTGAGACATTGGGGAACTGGGAAGTGACTACTAACAAGTGTGAGTTTTTTGGAGGGATGACAGTGTTATGGAATTATTATATAGAGGTGATAGTTACACAACTTAGTGAGTATACTAAAAACTACTGAATTGTACATGTTGAAATGATTAGAATGGTGAATTTTATGTTATATGAATTTTATCTCAATAAAATTAAACAAATAAAGGGTGATTATTGCTGGTATGTTATTGTTGGTGGTGCTATCTTTGTTGGCTTAGAGAAACCACAACTAATCTCTCCAAAACATTGGAATTTGATCTATCTCTTCTATACTTATGGTCTTTCCCCTTACGTCACATTTATCTTTCGGTCTCTGTCTTTGGCATGTTATTTTTTTCTACCCAGGTAGGTTCTATGCTCCTTGAGCCCTCACTTGTCTTTTATCTACCCTGCAGGGCAGAATAAATGAAATAGGTGAACAGGTGAATGTATTTAGGAGGTGAGACCCAACCTCATTGTTTCCTGACGCACTAGGGGCTGATGGATTTTCTTCTCAACCTTCACTGTGGACAAGTAGTTCTCAGAAGTAAAACTGTAAACGAGACAGCATTGATCCTGATTCAGTGGAGGATTTAGAGCAAGTTTCCCCCTGTGGGTAGACATAGCCTCAGGTACTTACCAAGGTAAGCAGGGACTGCTGGACTTGAGCGCCCACCTGCCCTCTGGTTCCAAGCATACCTGGAGGTGGGCTTCCAGAATGGAAGATCAAGGATCTCCACCCACCATGTTTCTGAATCTCTAAGTCTGGGGTAGAGGTCAAAAATCTGCATCTCTATCCTGATTCCAGGTACTTGAGTGCCTGTATCTCTGTGACTAGGGTGCTGGCCATATGTTCCAGGGCTGGTGGGTTTGAACCCAGCCTGGGCCTGCTAAACAAAACAAAACAAAACAAAAAAATAGCCGGGCATTGTGGTGGGCTCCTGTAGTTCCAGCTACGAGGGTGGCTGAGGCAAGAGAATTGCTTGAGCCCAAAAGTTTGATGTTGCTGTGAGCTATGATGCCATAGCACTCTACCAAGAGTGACAAAGTGAGAGTCTGTCTCAAGAAAAAAAAAATTCCAGGTACTACTGATGCTGCTGCATCATACCATATTTTGAGAACCGCTGGCCTAGATAATTCCATATGCTTCCTTTAATTACAAATAAAAGAGGAAAGCTTCAAAAAAGAATGATTACCAGGGAAATTCTTTCCCTGTGATAAAAACACTCAAATATCAGCCTCTAGAGGGGTCAGCTGTCTCAGATTTCAGCTGTGTGGCCTCATCACCTGCCTAGCTGGACTACTTCACCTCTAAATGGACAGACAAGTAAGAAACAGACTGCAAGCTTCTCCAGAGAGAGCCTCCACCCTCAGCCCCTTGCCCACCCAGCATGTATGGTGCCAGTAGCTTAGCATATATTACATGCTCAAGAGATGCATGTGAAATGGAATCACACTGCACCTTAGAGCTCCACTTTTTTTTTTTTTTTTGAGACAGAGCCTCAAGCTGTCACCCTGGAGAGAGTGGCATCACAGCTCACAGCAACCTCCAATTCCTGGGCTCAAGTGAGTCTCTTGCCTCCGCCTCCCAAGTAGCTGGGACTATAGGTGCCCGCCACAATACCCGGCCATTTTTTTGTCATTGCTGTCTGGTGGGCCAGGGCTGGATTCAAACCCACTAGCTCAGGTGTACATGGCTGGGGCCTCAGCCCGCTGAGCCACAGGCACCAAGCCAGAGCTCCACTTTTAAAATCTGCATGAGCACTACCTAAATATAGCCATTTGAGCTTTTTGACTTATTCTAAAACTGTTTCTTAGTTCATCCTAATTTTCCAATGTCAAAGGATTCAACTATGAGGCTATGTTTAGCAGACAGCCTGTTTCCTTTTGCTTAACTTTTTTTTTTTTTTGAGACAGTCTCACTATGTCACCCTCAGTAGAGTGCCATAGCGTCACAGCTCACAGCAACTTCAAACTCTTGGGCTTAAGCGAGTCTCTTCCCTCAGCCTCCCAAGTAGCGGGGACTAGAGGCGCCTGCCACAATGCCTGGCCATTTTTTTTGTTGCAGTTGTCATTGTTGTGTAGCTGGCCCAGGCTGGGTTTGAACCTGCCAGCCTTGGTGTATGTGGCTGGTGCTGTAACCACTGTGCTACGGGCACTTAGCCCCTCCTGCTTAACATCTTAATTAATATTTGAACCAGTAAACAGAAGTTAGAAAAATTAGGGTATAGACATTTCAAACATGTTATATTGGTAAGGTGGGTAAAATGCAAATCTACTTAAAGATATCACAGATTAGATTTATTTTAGAAAGTAATAAACATATCTCAGAGGAAACTATATTTGAACAGGGATATGAACTCAGGCAGAGCAGGAACATTAGTCATTGAAGTTATCATGAAGAATGGTAGTTAACCAAGCACTAAAAATGAGATCATGACAGTGTGGATGCAAAAATAGGTAAAATTCAGTCTAGGAAGGAATCTGGGCAGGTCTTTGAGAAAAAGGCACTCAGGAATATATTTAGAAAGTGTAAGAAAAAGTTTCCTTAAAAGGAGTAGAAAAGATTAAAATTCAGTTCTTAAAGTAGTAGGGGAGAGACTCACACTGGGTGACCTCAGCCAAGTTAAAGTACCATTGTTTTATTGTTTCTGTAAAGTAGGGATGAAAATACAGATGCAAAGGGTCATAGTCAAGATCAAATGAGATATCTGAGATGCAGTATACAAATGTTTGTTGCCTCTTGCCTGAATCTAACCCAGGGCCTGGCACAGAGCAGGTGTTCAATAAATATTTGTTGGATAATCAAGAAACATTGCAGGTGGGGCACAGTGGCTCATGCCTGTAATCTCAGTACTTTGGGAGGCTGAGGCAGAGGATCACTTAAGGTCAGTAGTTCACACCAGTCTGGGCAACATAGTGAGACTCTGGCTTTATAAAAAGAATTTTTTTTAATTAGCTAGACATGATTCTGCCCACCTGTAATCCCAACTATTTGAGGTAGGAGGCTGCCGTGAGCTATGATTGTGGGCATGTACTCTATCCTGGGCAACAGAGTAAGATCTTATCTCAAAAAAAAAAAAAAAAAAAAAAGGCTCAGGAGTTTTAGGCCAGTCTGAGCAAGAGTGAGATCCCCCATCTCTACTAAAAATAGAAAAACTAGTCAGGTGTGGGGGTAGGTTCCTGTAGTCTCAGCTACTCAGGAGGCTAAGACAAGAGGATCACTTGATCCCCATGAGTTTGAGGTTGCTATAAGCTATGATGCCAAGGCACTCAACCCTGAGGTGACTGAGTGAGACTCTGTCTCAAAAAAACAAAAACAAAAACAAAAAATACCAAGCAAAGAAACCAAACAGAGGGAAACAGAAACAAATGTAATGTAATTATGGTATACTATGTGGCTCAGCTCAACACAATGTTTATGTAGTCATAACAATATAAATGCTGAATAGTACTTTAAAAATGATAGCATTGGCTCGGCGCCTGTGGCTCAATGGGTTAAGGCGCCAGCCACGTACACCTGAGCTGGCGGGTTCAAATCCAGGCTGGACCCGCCAAACAACAATGGCTGCTGCAACCCAAAAATGGCCCGGCTTTGTGGCTGGCGCCTGTAGTCCCAGCTACTTGGGAGGCAGAGGCAGGTGACGCGCTTGAGCCCAAGAATTGGGGGTTGCTGTGAGCTGTGATGCCACAGCACTCTATCCAGGGTGACAGCTTGAGGCTCTATCTCAAAAAAATAAAAATAAAAATAAAAACAGTAAAAATGATAGCATTATTATTTTGTGATGATAGGAGATGGAAAGTATGTTTTGCGGCAGTGTTAGCAAAAGAACTATGTCATCATTTAGAATAGAATGAAGTCAATAGAAATTGTACAGGGTGATGGAGTGAGTTTGTCTTAAAAAAAAAATGAAATTGAAAAAAATTAAGGAATAGGGCCAGGCGGCATGGCTCACACCTGTAATCCTAACACTCTGGAAGGCCCAGGCGGGTGGATTGCCTGAGCTCAGCTTCAGCAAGAGCAAGTCCCTGAGTCTAAAATCAGCTACTTGGAAGGCTGAGGCAAGAGAATCACTTGAGCCCAAGAGTTTGAGTTTGCTGTGAGCTATGACCTTACAGCACACTACCAAGGGCGACAAAGTGTGACTGGACATAGTGGCAAGTGCCTGTAGTCCGAGCTACCTGGGAGGCTGACGCAAGAGAATTGCTTGAGCCCTATGTCTGAGGTTGCTGTGAGCTATGACGCCACAAAACTCTACTGGGGACAACAAAGTGAAACTCTGTCTCAAAAAAAGAAAAAAAACGGCTCAGCGCCTGTGGCTTAATGGGATAAGGCACCAGCCACGTACACCTGAGCTGGCAGGTTCGAATCCAGCGCGGGCCCGCCAAACAACAATGACGGCTGCAACCAAAAAATGGCCGGGCATTGTGGCGGACGCCTATAGTCCCAGCTACTTGGGAGGCGGAGGCAAGAGACTCGCTTGAGCCCAGGAATTGGAGGTTGCTGTGAGCAGTGATGCCACAGCGCTCTACCTAGGGCGACAACTTGAGACTCTGTCTCAATAATAATAATAATAATAAGCCTGTGGTCCCAGCTACTCAGGAGTCTGAAGCAAGAGAATCACCTAAGCACAGGAGTTGGAGGTTACCGTGAGCAGTGTGACGCCACAGCTCTCTACTGAGGACAATAAAGTGAGACACTGTCTCTACAAAAAAAAAAATAAATAAATAAAATAATAATAATAATTAGGGCAGTGCCTGTGGCTCATCGAGTAGGGCGCCGGACCCATATGCCGAAGGTGGCGAGTTCAGGCCCCGCCTCGGCAGATAACCGGGAGTTGTGGCGGGAGCCTGTAGTCCCAGCTACTCCGGAGACCTACGCAAGAGAATCGCCGAAGCCCAGGAGTTGGAGGTTGCTGTGAGCTATGAGACAGAAAAGGAAGGAAAGAAAGGAAGATATAGGAAGAAAGAAAATGTATGTGCACAATACAATTATCTCTGTATGCAAAACGACATGGTTACCTACACCCACAAAAAAAAATAAAAACTTTAAAAATAATAATAATAATAATTAAATAAATAAAATAAAATCCAAAGTAAATGCCTCACATAAAGCTCCTACACACAATAACTTAATTCTGATAATGGATAAATTAGTGTTTTCCTAACTTGAAGAAAGACAATTAGGATTTGTTTGCTGTACAATTGGGTAAGAAGTGGAGAGAGAAGTCCAGAGAAGAAAACTGCTCTGCCAGCCCCAGAGCCCCCACTGGTACCCTCTTGGGTGGCACTGCAGCTTTGGCTCTGCGATGCCCTACAGGTCTCACCTTGCACCTTGTGCCTCCACCTTTACTCCCACGCCTGCCTCCCTCCTCTCCCCCACCACCTCCCCCAGCCAGGCTGGAATACAGTAGCACCACCATAGCTCACTGTAACCTAGAACTCATGGGCTCAAATGATCCTCCTGCCTTAGCCTCCCAACTAGCTGGGACCACAATTGCACCCCACTATACCCAGCTAATTTGTTTTTATTCTTTGTAGAGATGGCCTCCTCCCTATGTTGCCCAGGTTGGTCAGAAGTCCTGGCCTTAAGTGATCCTCCTGCTGGACTCTCAAAGTGCTGAGATTACAGGTATGGGCCACCTTACCAGGCTCTGAAATTCTACTTTTTATTTTTATTTATTTATTTATTTTTTCTTTTTTAGAGACAGAGTCTCGCTTTGTTACCCTCGGTAGAGTGCTGTGGTGTCACGGCTCACAGCAACCTCCAGCTCTTGGGCTTAGGTGATTCTCTTGCCTCAGCTTCCCAAGTAGCTAGGAACACAGGCACCTGCCACAATGCCCGGCTATTTTTTTTTTTTTTTTTTGTAGAGACAGAGTTTCACTTTATCACCCACAGTAAAGTGCCATGGCATCACACAGCTCACAGCGACCTCCAACTCCTGGGCTTAGATTCCCTTGCCACAGCCTCCCTAGTAGCTGGGACTACAGGCACCAGCCACAATGCCCAGCTATTTCTGGCTATTTTTAATTGCAAATTGGCTGGGGCTGGGTTTGAACCTGCCACCCTCAGTATATGGGCCAGTGCCCTACTCACTGAGCCACAGGCACTGCCCCTACTTTTTAATTTTTGATACTGAGTCTCACTGTGTCACCTTGGGTAGAGTGCCACGGACAGCCTCAAACTCTTGGGCTCAAGTGATCCTCTTGCCTCAGTTTTTCATTTTTAGTAGAGACAGGGGTCTCACCCTTGCTCAGGCTGGTCTCAAACTGCTGAGCTCAAGTAATCCACACACCTCTGCCTCCCAGAGTGCTAGGATCACAGGTGTGAACCACCATGCCTGGCCAGGTCCAGAAGTTCTATTTGCTAAGTGCTACAGGACTATTAGGGCTGGGCCAGACGGGAAGAGCAAGAACAGAGAAATGACTGCTTTAAAAGGTAAGATGATTTTTGAATTAACTCATTCATCCAGTTGACCTATTTATTGAACACATAGGCCAGACAGTGTGCTCTGGACATCCAGATGTATGAAGGATGCCCGCATCAAGAGAAGGCTTTACCCTCTTTGGCCTACACTCATTCATCTTTGTTCTTTGAAGGGTTAAGTGTCCCAGACTTCAGGAAACTTGACCAACCTCCAGCACAGTTCATATATACTAGGCACAATACCTAACATTCTCTGTTCACTCTAATATCTGTTAGCTCTGTGAGGATAGGAATTAGGTGTTTGTTATTCACAACTGATTCCACTGCCAGGCTTAATAAAGTGCTGTCTGTGTCTTAATTAAGTGTCCGTTTTTCTATACCTTGTCCTATAGCACTGCTGCTGGTAGGGTGAGCTGCCTAGCACTGTTTCAATAAAATCTGTTAAGATCATCTAGGTATGGTGTTTGCTGGTTGCCACAGGGAGCTTCTGTGATGCTGAAGCAATTTATAGGAGTAGTCAAAGCAGAGAAGCAGAGTGTATGAAAAAATGGTTCTCTCTTCCTGGAGCCAAGAAGGCCACAGGAGCACACCATGGTCAGGTGTACCTCTCAGAGACCAACAGGCCTCAGGAACATACAGGATGGGGAGTGGCCATGGTTAGGTTTTGTCTTCCTAACATCTGCCCTCCTATTTGGGATACAGACCCTATCCCTTTGGGATGGATATTTTAACCCTCTGCCTTGTACCATGTGATTTATTCACGTGCTCAGTTAACAAGTCAAAGCAAAATGAAAACATTTTCCCAGATGCTAAAAGAGAGAGAGAGAAAGGAGAAGAAAGCTATGACTTACCCACTCAATGATACATGGAAGCTATGTTTCCACTCCGTGAAACATACCCTGTGACATGTTCTGTTCACATGACAAAGTGCTTGCGAAAGAGAAAACAATGCAATGACACTTGCAAATTACTTAGGGATAGGCTTATCATAGGATACTAAGTACAAAAAGCAAATTAAAAAATTATGTCCAAGGGTTTAGATTCCAATACATACATTTTTAAATACACCTGTACAATGAAAAAAAAAAAAAAAGGAAGGAGGCCAAGACCCCAACTGCCGTTGTTTAATGAGCAGTAGGGAATTCAATGGCTCTTTTTCCCTTTGGTTTTCCATATTTTCTAAGCTATATTTAACCATGCTAAAAACTGGGGATACAGGAAGTCTCCTCGCTGCATGCATTCTCAGAGTTAATAAAAATAGCATTGAATTGGAATGTGAAACCTTTTTGCTCCGGAGTTCGGCCTCCTTTGTGCAATTTGCATTTTCCCTGTTGAAAGCCTTGGATTAGCTGCAGGAAACAGTTCCATTTCTCCGTTAGCACACCTCTCAGTTTCTTCACCTAGCCAACGCGGATGACAATGAGGAAGACAAGAGCCGCAGCAAGAGCCAAACCGGAGGCAGCCAGCGTTGCAGACCTAGCCGGTAGACGGCTTCTCTAAACGTGGGGGCACTGTGTACTTTGTAGGCGTCTTGGTGACACTTCACCAGCAGGTGGCCGGTTAGCTCAGTTGGTTAGAGCGTGGTGCTAATAACGCCAAGGTCGCGGGTTCGATCCCCGTACGGGCCAGACCTGTAGCTTTTTCAAAATTTACAAAATCATTTTGATCATTTCTTTTTTAAAAAAACATTACTTTCAAGGAATGCACACAGGAGGGAGGGGCGGAATTCGGCTATAGCGGCCAGGAAGTTGTCCCAGGGGTCCCTAGGGGAGAAAGTACGGAGCCTCCGGCACGCTAGGGCGTGGCCACTAGACGTACGGCGCCTACGAGTCATCACGGCGTAGGGTCTGTTTCATGAGGTCAATGGGTAGTCCTTTAAAGAACTATCATTTCAAAGGAAACTCAGAACAACTAAACCGATGCAAATAAGACACCTCCCAACCCCCACCCCCGACATTTTTTGAGACTTAGGCTTGCCTGGAGGCACTGCCTACTGAAGACGGATATCACAGACATCAGGGCCTAGTGTTCCGAGGATCTGATAGGTACCCCAGTGTTTCTGGAGTTCTTAGAGTTGCAAGTCCAGGTCTGGAATTAATTCATTCCACAAACGTTTATGGAGAGCTTAGTATATGCTCGGCAGTTCTCTAGGCAGGAAGCAAAGGAGTAGATGGGAGAAATGAGAGACAGAAATCCAATCCACAAGAAGCCATGACTAGCTAATTAATGACTGCCATGCTTTTAGTGATGGGTTCTGGTTGTGGAAGTATCTGAAATATTCTCTTGCCTTTTTAACTTTTTTCTTTTCAGAGGAATCTTACCCTTCACATTTCTTTGTCTTGGTGCTTGGTGCTGCATTTTGTGGCCAGAGGGCAGTGGATGAACCCATGGTTCATGTGATGGTGTGTTCAGTTTAATAAAAAAGACTGTTTTCTAGGGTCAAAGCCATTTTATATTGGGATCCAGCAGGACCTCCAGGAGTTTTTGATACATCTGCAAAGGAAACCTGTACTATATTGTTTGTTCTTTCCTCAAGTATATGTTAACCTCTGACCTAAATAGCAGTTCCAAGTCCATAGATCACAGGCTTAAGCTCTTGATGAATGCTCAGGGTATAGTAAAGGTTCTCAATAAACACCAGCTAATGGTACTGTTGTTAGAAGGAGAACCTGGGACTGCTGACACCTAAAACAGACACCTGCACACATATACCTAGTACCTTGCACTTGCACACACACACTTTGCAATATATGTGTACCAGGCACCTTGTTAGATGTAGGAACAGAGCATGGAGAGTTGGTGGAGATTGCTGCCCTGAACACATACTTATAGAATAAGTATACTTATTCATACTTCAGAATAAGGCCACTGCAGCATGAAAATTATTTTTAGTAGAAAGCATTTGAATTCCTGAAATCTCTTATCTGCAAAAAAGAGTCTCCCAAAATAACTTAAAAGAACTCTACTGTCATAAATCCCCTCCTGAAGAGCAATTAGGAAAGATTGACTCTTGTCATGGAAGAGAAGTCAGCACCACACCTAGACAGACATTGTCACAAAATCATCAAATCTCCCATTAGTGTGTCCCTCCTGAAGTCTTTTTTTCCCAAAAGTATCTTTCTGCCCCTCCCTTTTCCCTATTAATATGGTATATAAATCCTAAATTCTTTCCACCTCCTGGAAGTACATTTTCCCATAAGTTCTTTTATGTATATTAATACAAATGCATGGTTTAATTTTGTCTTTTTTCTTTTCAATCTGTCTTCTGTCAGTTTAATTCAAAGTCCCCCAAACATGTAACCTAAGAGGGTAGAGGAAAAGTTTTTCCTTCCCAAAAAGTTCAAAAAGATAAAATGGGGTACCATGTTCCCTATGGGCAGTTCTTACCTTAGGAGTTGGAGGGGACCTCTCTCATCAAACTTATCCAACTTTCAAAAAGGGGACCTTTCTGGCATCTGAAGATGGGAGGATAGAACTTTGAAAAGTTAAAAAACAGGCCAGGCACGGCGGCTCACACCTGTAATTCCAGCAATCTTGTAAACTGAGATGGGAGGAATCCCTTGAGCTTAGGTGTTTGAGACCAGCTTGAAAAAGAGCAAGAATCCTCTCTCCACTAAAAATACAAATAATTAGGCAGTAGCGCCCCATAGCTCAGTGGGTAGGGCGCCGGCCAGATACACCCAAGTTCATGGGTTCCAGCCAGATCCAGGCCAGATCCAGCTAAAACAGTGACAACTGCAACAACAAAAAAATAGCTGGGTGTTGTGGTGGGCGCCTGTAGTCCCAGCTACTTGGGAGGCTGAGGCAAGAGAATCGCCTGAGCCCATGAGTTTGAGGTTGCTGTGAGCTGTGGTGCCACATCACTCTACTGAGAGGAACAGCTTAAAACTCTTGTCTCAAAAAAAAAAAAAAATATATATATATATATATATACCAAAAATTAGCCAGAGGTGACAGCTCTGTCTCAAAAAAAAAAAAAAAAAGAAAGAAAGAAAGAAAAGAAAAGAAAACATAAACAAAAAGGATAAGACAAGATTACAGAATTGAATCAAATATCACAAATCTGATCTCCCAATCTCCCTACTGGCCAACCCATTGTGAGTTCCACTAATGAATTAAAACACAACAAGAAGCATGACCAGTATCAATGACTATGATAATAATGATCTTTTGGGAGAAAAATGATTTTAAAAAATGACCAGAAGTTCTTCCAGAACCTTCTCTGCCACCAGCCTGGTCCACGGTCTCCCGTGATGGCACTCATTATACTCTGCTGCAAACGCCAGTTTTCTACTTCTTGCCACCTAAACTATATATCCCACAGGGAAGGGATGGTGACTTACTAAGTGCTTACTAAGACAGCTTACTGAGGTGTTTGCTGACAGATGCCCTATTGCCCTCCTTGAGGAGAGAAGCTGAGAAGTGTCCACACCTGCAGCTACAGTACATGGTGGGAAGACACACAGAGCCACCATAGTAAAGAGATTAGGCTGAGGAAGAAGCCCTAGAGCTGGATGCACAGGATTACAATGTGAAAAGGGTGGGTTCATTTATTCATTCATACAGATACATTCATCCACTCCCCATCATTCATTCTCTGAGCATGCACTGTGGGCCTGGGCCTGTTCTGGGCGCTGAATGAGCAATATATCATCACTGCCCTCAAAGTACACCCAGTCTGGTTGGGTGGGTATATACGGGGAGGGTGGACATAGGAAAAATTGAGGGGCTGGGAGCACTCTTGTTAAAAATGCAAACTTTTTTTTTTTCTTTTGAGACAGTCTCACTTTGTCGCCCTCGGTAGAGTGCCGTAGCGTCTCAGCTCAAACTCTTGGGCTAAGAGATTCTCTTACCTCAGCCTCCCAAGTAGGTGGGACTACAAGCGCCCTGCACAATGCCCAGCTATTTTTAGAGACGGGATCTTGCTCTGGCTAGGGCTGGTCTGCAACTCCTGACCTCAAACGAGCCATTGCGCCCAACCCTAAAGTGTGTCTTAAGAGTTTTCCCACTCAAGGGTTGGGTGGGCAAGATGGGAATAAATGCAAACTTAGGGTCAGCTCTTGGATCTATAAATCAGAATGTCTGAAGGTGGGGCCCAGGAATCTGCATATCCAGATGGGAGCCTCCCGTGATTCTGATGAAAGATGCCTTCGAGAACATTTGAATACTGTGGAGTTAGGGCGCGGGTTCTGGAATCCCAAAGACCTCAGCCTGGGAGATCCGGGATAGCTCCTGGAGGAGGTGACAGCTGGGGATTAAATACATCCACAACAGATATTAAGAAACTAAGGTCGGCTCGGCGCCTGTGGCTCAATGGGCTAAGGCGGCAGCCATGTACATCTGAGCTGGTAGGTTCGAATCCAGCCCGGGCCTGCCAAACAACAATGACGGCTGCAACCAAAAAATGGCCGGGCGTTGTGGCGGACGCCTGTAGTCCCAGCTACGTGGGAGGTGGAGGCAAGAGACTCGCTTGAGCCCAGGAATTGGGCTGTGATGCCACGGCACACTATCCAGGGTGACAGCTTGAGGCTCTGTCTCAAAAAAAAAAAAAGAAACTAAGGTCGGTCCGCTGGGTTGATTACCGGTCCTTGGCGAAGTCGCTGCTGTCTGGCGACAGACAAAGCTAGCTCAGATCCCGCAGCCGATCCACCCGGCCAGATATGGGCGCTTCTGAGGTGTCTTGGCCTGCGGGGCACTCGTAGCCCGCCCCTTTCCCTGGTGACGCACTTTGGAGTCGCCAGCGCTCGGTGACCCAGGTTCGAGTCCCCGTCTCCGCCGCCATGGCAGACGCGCAGCCGGAGGCTAAGGGCGGCGGCGGCAGCGGCGATCGGGGTCCTCCCGGCCAGAGAGGCGGCGCAGCGCGCGTGGCCCCGCTGGGCCCCGAGCAGCTGTGGCGGGTCCTGGAGCAGGTGACGAAGGGGCAGCCGCCGGTCGAGCCGCCGCCGCCGCCCTTCGTGCTGCAGGACGCGGCGCGGCGGCTGCGGGACGCGGCCAATGAGGCTGCCCTGCAGCGGGGCCCGGGCGACGAGTCCCCGCGCCCGCCGCGTCTGCTCCCGCCCCAGGTGAGGCCCTGGAGGGACGTGGGGAAAACTGAGGCCCCAAAGGGGCCGAGACCTGCATCGAGGCAAGTTCTTTGGTCTTGGACCTACTCGGCCTACAGAGGCTGGTATCCGCCCGTGTTAAAGCTCAGAGCGTCCCCAAGCTAAGTTCCTTAGGGCCAGCAGCCGGCCCTCACCTGTCACTGCCCCAGCACCTCCGAAACTCCTCGCTCTAGGAGGCTTTGCTCAGTCTGGGCTCTCTGCCCGGGACGCCCTCATGCCTTCTCTTGTTTTCACAGCCCTGCTTCAGGCTCCTCCGTGCTGCCTAGTTCTCACAGGCCTTTGTCCACTATTCAGAATGTATTGAGCGTTGTCTGCTCCTGCGTTCTGCCGTAAGTGCAGAGGGGCAGCCTAGAGCACACTCGATGAACATAAGGCAAGTTCTGGGAGTAACAGGGGGCTGATTTGGAGTAGTTGGTAGTCCCATAGGGCCTGACACTTGAACTGAGACCTCTGAATGGATTAAAAGGAACCAATTAAGCTTTTCATTTTTTTTTTTAAAGAGACAGTATCACTTTGTTGCCCTCTGTAGAGTCCTGTGGAGTCACAGCTCACAGTAACCTCCAGCTCCTGGGCTTAGTGGATTCTCTTGTCTCAGCCTCCCAAGTAGCTGGGACTACAGGCGCCCGCCACAGCGTCTGGCTATTTTTTTGTTGCCTTTTGGCCAGGACCGGGTTTGACCCTTGGTATATGGGGCCAGCGCCCTACTCATTGAGCCACAGGCGCAGCCCCAATTTAGCTTCTCAGATGGATGGCACAGCAAGTGCCAAGGCCCATTTGTAACCACAGTGCCTGATACACACTTAGTGAATGGAATTCGTGAAAGAACTCTATAACTACAAAATGCCCTTTCTCAATGGGTTTATTTCCCGGGTTACAGAATTCTTAGCTGCTAGGGGAGTTGGAGCTACAACAGTCTCTCAAGTCCAGAGGATCCAGCACAGCACCTGAAGCTGGAGGTTCTACACGTCATCCATAAAATCATGTCCCCTTCCCATTGTCCCCTTCCAGTGATGAGGCTGTAAATGGCAAATTTCTTCTCACCCCAGAATTGCTCAAAGAATAGAGCTTCCGCTAGTGCAGTGAAAAAAATCAACATTCTTCACTTGTTTGAGTTTTGGCAGTGATTTTTGCATCTTAAGCTTGTATCCAGTTGGTCATCAGGACTGAAGAATTGTCTAGCTGTAGTTTAGGGAGAGGAGTATGATTCTGCCCAAACACCATACTTCATAGAGGTGCAACCTTGGGTTACATTTTTGGGCTTTGGTCCTTGTTTGCAGGAAGGATAGCTTTCTGGCTTATGTTTTTTGCTGAAGGGCCAAATACCTCCCCCACAGGCTGTGCACAACAAGTCTTGAGTCAGAAGACTGCACGACACCACTCATTGCAGCCCCCATCCAGTGGCTGCCATTTGTTTTTTTTTTGTTTGTTTTGTTTGTTTGTTTAACAATTTTTGGCCGAGGCTGGGTTTGAACCCACCACCTCCAGCGTATGGAGCCGGCACCCTACTCCTTTGAGCCATAGGCACCGCCATAAGTGGCTGCCATTTGTATAGCCACTACTCTGTGCCAGCCTCAGGGCTGAGCTGCTTAACTCTAAGCACACAAAATGCTGATTTTGTATCAGCATTTTGCAGATGTGGAACAAGCTCAGAGAGGTTGAGTGATTTTGCCCAAAGTCTTTCAGATGTGGCTTTACTATACTTCAGAGCCCATGTATTCTTTCTGGAGGTGGCCACAGCCTTTTGGAGTTGGAATGACAAATGAAATAGTTCAAAAATGATACGTTTTCCATAAAATGAAAGCAAGCTTAATCAAGGTTAGGGAGCATGATAGAATTATATTCTGTAGCTAATCTAACAGAAATGTTATAAATTCTACATGCACTTGAAATAATGTACCTTTTGTGGTCCATTCTGCTAATACTCTTTTAGACCTGACTGTCATAGAGGCCACAAAGGGAAAACAGGAGTGTACTTTGCTTCTAAGGAATTTATGAAATAATAGGAAGTAAAACATGATCCAGATACATTCTAATCAAGGTCAGAAAGCTAGAGATATAAATAACTGAATACTTTTAGTGTAGGGGAGATTTTCTGGCTGAGGAGATTAAAAGCGACTTTGTTGAAGGGGTGGTATGTGAACTAGATTTGGATGAGTGGGTCCAAGTCAAAAATGCAGAAGAGGGAGGCAGTGTTCCAGGGCTGTGGGTGGGGTGCATTCAGACAAGGCAGAGAGTTTATTGTGGGGGATAGTAAGGGTCAGAAGCACAGATTCAGTGGACACTCAGAGGCTCCAGCCTCTCCTCATTCTCCTTGTTCCCACTTCACAGCATTATTTCCAGTACTATCCAAGTTGCCTTGCTCTTTTTCATGCATCCATGCATTTACACATTTTTTTCTTACACTTAGAACGCCCTTTTTCACCTGGCAAAAGTTCTCGATCTTTGAGGCACCTCCTCAGAGGTCACCTCTTCTGGAAAACCTAGCATCTGGACTGTTCTTGTCTCTTTTTTTTTTTTTTTTTGAGACAGAGCCTCAAGCTGTCACCCTGGATAGAGTGCTGTGGCATCACAGCTCACAGTAACCTCCAATTCCTGGACTCAAGCGAGTCTCTTGCCTCTGCCTCCCAAGTAGCTGGGACTACAGGCGCCCGCCACAACACCCAGCCACCAACGCCCAGCCACTTTTTGTTTGCAGCGTCATTGTTGTTTGGCGGCCCGGGCTGGATTCGAACCCGCCAGCTCAGGTGTATGTGGCTGGTGCCTTAGCCCGTTGAGCCACAGGCGCCGAGCCTGTTCTTGTCTCTTGATGGCATCTGCTGTACCATGTTTCTTTGTGTTCATCAGGGAATCTCATCTGCCTTCATAACCACCGGTGGAACTTTTGAAAGGATAGCTCTCACAGCTCCATCCCAGGAGTTCAGATTTAGCAGTCTCCAGGGACTGAAGCATGGCAGGGGAAACCACCTACCATCTCAAGAGAGAGACTAGGGCTTGGCTAAAGTTTATATATCCCATTCAGAGATACTTACTAAAAATTTGCTGGATGAAATAAACCTAGAACAAAATAATACCCACATGGTAAGCCAGTTTGAGAGCAGATAAATAAATTATTAGACCAGCTTTGCCACTGTGGTTATCCTAATACAATAGGATATGGGGTGTGTGTGCATGTGTTTGTGTTTATGTGTGTGTATTCTTTTAATGTCATTATCTGGTACCATCCCAAGAGAAATTCTAAGTGACTGGTAGTGAAATGAAACGTGAGTTTCTTGAAGGATATGCAAAGTCAATTTAGTTGTCATTTGATTCACCAAGTAGGAGGGGAAGCAAGGACTCCTGGGGCATTTACACTAGCATTTTCATAAACCAAAATGTTGGATTATCTCTGCTTTTATTTATTTATTTATTTTTTTGAGATAGAGTCTCATTATGTTGCCCTTGGTAGACTGCCTGCCATGGTGTCACAGCTCACAGCAACCTCAAACTCTTGGGCTTAAGTGATTCTCTTGCCTCAGCCTCCCAAGTAACTGGCACTACAGGCGCCTGCCACAAGCCTGGCTATTTTTCTGTTGCAGTTGTCATTATTGCTCAGCTGGCCTGGGTTGGGTTCAAACCCACCAGCTTTGGTGCACGTGGCTGACGCCGTAACCACTGTGCTATGGGTGCCAAGCCATATCTCTGCTTTTTGTAGTAGTGTATAGCATGCATACCAACGGGAGCTGTACTCCAGCTTGATTTCAGTGAGAGGTTTTTTTTTTTTGAGACAGAGTCTCAAGCTGTCCCCTTGGTAGAGTGCCATGGTGTCATAGCTCACAGCAACTTCAAACTCTTGGGGCTTAAGCAATTCTCTTGCCTCAGCCTCCCAAGTAGCTACCACAATGCCTGGCTTTTTTTTTTTTTTTGAGACAGAGTCTCACTATGTCACTCTTGGTAGAGTGCCGAGGTGTCACAGCTCTCAGCAACCTCAAACTCCTGGGCTTAAGCGATTCTCTTGCCTTAGCTTCTCATGTAGTTGGGACTACAGGCACCCGCATGCACAGCTATTTTTTGGTTGTAGTTGTTGTTCGGTAGGCCTGGGCTGGATTTGAACCCTCCAGGTCTGCTGTATGTGGCTGGCACCCTAGTCGCTGAGTCTTCAGTGAGTGTTTTTTCTTGCCGTGTGAGACATTTTTGTTGCTTGTCCACTAAAAGAGGGTTGAATCCAAAGAGGGCCTGTTGGTGATCCCAAATAAGTGATTCTTAACTGAGGATAATTTTGCCCTACAGGGAGCATCTGGCAATGTCGGGATATTTTTGATTGTTATGACTTGGGAATGCTACTAGGCAGGGATGCTGATCAACATCTTTCATGCACAGGACAGCTACCTTAACAAAGAATTATTGAAAGAATGTCAGTTGTACCAAGGTTGAGAAACTCTGCTCTGGAAAATGAGGTGTGTCTTTTCTTCCTGGAGGAAAGCGCTTATTATTTCTGCTCTGTGCGGGCAGGAACCTTGTCTGTTTTGCTGCCCCCAGTTTTTCCTTCAGCTGGTGACAACTATATCCTTAACACCTATAACAGAGTCTCTGGCACTTGGCCAGTGTTTGTGGAATGTCTTTGAAGGTAGCCCTCTCAGTGGTAGGTGTTTTTTTATTACAGACAGTGCTGCCTTGAACATAAATCTCTGTGCCCATGTGAGTGTTTTTTTTGTGGAATATAGGAAGTGGAACTGCTGGGTCAGAAAGCATATGCACTTAAAATTTTGTTAGTTTTTTTTTTTTGAGACAGTCTCACTCTGTTGCCCTGAGTAGAGTGCCATGGTGTCATCGTAGCTTACAACAATCTCGATCTCTTGGGCTCAGGCAATCCTCTTGCCTCAGCCTCCCAAGGAGCTTGGGACTATAGGTACCTGCCACCATGCCTGGCTAGTTATTCTATGTTTAGTAGAGACGAAGTCTTTTTCTTTCTCTTGCTCTGGATGGTCTTGAACTCCTAAACTCAAGCAATCCACCCACCTCAGCCTCAGGCTTACTGTGGGTGACAATAAGGGTCAGAAGCACAGACCCAGTGGAGTGCTGGGATTACAGGTATGAGCCACCATGCCTAGCCATGTTAGATAA
>CAUYON010037816.1:0-16459 GCA_963573935.1 Arctocebus calabarensis | reverse complement strand
CTACTCTGTTGCCCAGGCTGGTCTTGAGGTCATGGCCTCAAGTGATCCATCTGCCTTAGCCTCACTAGTGCTATTCAGATTTTACCCCTGAGGCCCAGTGAGTCACTATCACTTACACTTCAGGCTTGTTATCAGGTTTGTACCAGCTCTTCTTTCTCCTTTCCATCCTTACTCCCAGTGTCTTCATCCAGCTCTTCTCATTTCAACTAATAAATAATTATTCCCCTAGTCTCTCTGTCCTCAATTGTGTCCCCTTCAAACATTGTTTTTTGCAGCCCCCAAGTGATCTTCCTATAGTAAAAATCAGATCACGCCCACCCCACTTCCCTGACGCCCCTTGTCCCACAGAAATGGAGAAATATGATTATCAGGGTGGAAGTCCATCACAGCAGCGGCCACCTCTGTCTCTGCAGCACCTCCCATGCCTGACAGGGTGAACAGTAACAGGTCATCTACTGATGGATTAATCAGTCACTGCTTAGCAAGTCAACTTCATCTCTTACCATATCTCCACCCCCCACGCCCATACACTCCCATCATTTCAGAACATGAAGTTATTTTCTGCACCTGAGCTGTTGCTGGTGCTAGTCTCACAGTGTGGAATGCCCATCTGCACTTAACCACTCTGGTGCGATAGAGGTTTGCAAGCCTCCCCTCCTCTCCCAGCTCTGTTCTGACTCTTGCCCCAGTATAACTGACCACTTTCTCCTTTATCTCTAAACAAACTGACACCCTAAGTGTATCATGTATTTCTCATACAGCAAATCTAACACTTTGTGGTATTTATATGTGGTTTTCACTACCCCCCCACTGAAGTGCAAACACTAATTATCAGGGATAGAGTTTTATTTGCTTCAATAGTAACAGTGCCTATAACATCCCTTAATTCATATGTATGATTTTTTTTGTGGTTTTTAAATAAAGTTAATTAAAGATGGAATTTTCATTATTACACATGATAAAGTAAAAAAATAACAATCTTTTTTTCATTTTGCCATCTTATCAAGTTGTGTTAACTCAAGATTCTGAGCTAACTCAAAGGGCCATATGGCATGCCAAAATTAGTAGTAATTACAAACTCATGTTTATAATATCAGAGGTAGCTAACCCTCACTGATTATGTGACTGTGGCCTACAGTCTGATAGGTGAATCATACGTATGATTTAATTTAGTAGTCCCAGAAAATCTATGCTACAAGTACTACTAATATCTCAATTTAATGAGGAATCAAAGCCCAAAAATGTTAACTTGCCTAGAATCACAAGAGTTTGTAGGATTCTTTAACCACTGGACTCTTTGCCTCAATGAAGAGTGGTAATATTCTACAGCATTTCAGTATCACTAATTTAATAGACATATAGACATAATATATGTATGAACAGTACAGTACCACATGTACATTTATAGTCTATTCTCAGTTTATCTAGGGTAGTGATTGCAAGATGGGAAATATTTCATTTATCTTTCTTTTTTTTCTTCTCTTTTTTTTTTTATTAAATCACAGCTGCGTACATTAGTGCAATCAAGGGGTACAATGTGCTGGCTTCATATACAATCTGAAATGTTTTCATCAAACTGTTTAACATAGCCCTGTTTAACATAGCCTTCATGGCATTTTCTTCCCCCTCCCCTCCAGTGGTAAGACAGAATTTATTTATAGAAAAGAATACAGAAAACACTAAAGCTCCTGGTAGAGAGAGAGAACTGAAGTGGGGAGAGAAAAGCTCTCTCCATTTCTGTCCCGGTCTTTCCCCCTCTCCCCCTTTAGGCTTTTAGTCTTGGGGTATTTATAGGTGTATGGGTTCCTTGGCCAGGAAACGAGTAAACACAGTCCCTTCCGCCAGGGGCAAAGTGAATGAATGTATCAATGAATGGACACAGTCCATTCATGGAATTGAGGCCTAGGAAATTCACATGAAATTAACCTAGGCATAGGAAATGGAGGTTCCACATTTAGTCCTAAATTTAAAGTGAAGGAGACACCAAGGTGTCTCCTCAGCAGTTGTCCAGCCTTTTTGGCTATTGGAGCCTCCAGTGGGGGGTTGGAGGTCCCCCTCCTTGCCTGTCATTCAGACCGCTGGCTCTTCAGCTGGCTGCCGCAGCACCAACACCGCCAAGGAGGAGGCAGCAGGTCCGTCAGCTCCGCTGAGCTGGCTAGGGTACCAAATGTCCTGCAGCAATTCTCCCTCTCTGAGTAGAAACTCTAACTGCTGTTAGGGAAAAAGGGCAAAGACTCGATCGAACTGCTTCCTGCTGAATTGGGCGATGATAGAAGGGGGCAGTTAGGGTTTCTCCAGAGGGAGAGTGATACAGGGGTTCATGGACTGGAATCATCTTTATTGCTTGTGGCTTGAAAACATTTCTGGAAAACATAAATCTGATTAGTATAATCAGTAATAGGCAAAGGTAGAACAGCGTCAGGTCAGAAGCACTTATTCAGCGATGCTAAAAGAAAACCATATTAGGATTTTTCTTGCTGTTTCCTAAATAATAACTTCCAACTTTCTTTTGGCTCACAAGTGTAGGTGGTCTGTGGTTGACTGTTTTCATTGTCTGCTTCCATAGAAGATGGAGGGTTCCAGGATTTTACTCGTGAATGATGTATGCAGGAATTGACTCCTATAACTTTAACAGCTGTAGAAGACAAGATAACAGGAAAGGGAACTTCCCAAGTTGGGCTTAGGGAGGGTGAATTAGAGGGAAGAGTTTTGATCATGACTAGATCTCCAGGAGGGAAAAGTTCCTGTTTTAGTTAGTATGTCCCTCCCAAAAGGGGATCAGGACTTTCAGGCATGATTAGGGAGGCATGAGAGAACAGCAAGTCATTCCAATTGCAGCTTAAAGGCTGGGAGAAAAATTTGGTAACCGGTTTTCCAGACACCTCCTGTATAGTTATGGATTTGGGAGATAAAAGACCAGGGTTACAGACAAGTACAGAAAAGGTTGCTCCAGTGTCCAAAAGAAATTTTATCTCCTGGTGCTCCACTATAAGGCAAACCTGGGGCTCTTGAGGGGTGATGACACAAGCTGGAAATTTGCCTAGGCACCCTCAGTCCAGTTTGAGCTCCGATGGGATCACTGTCCCAGGAAGCCTTCTCATTTATCTTTCCTAATGATGGAGCTGCTGTTATCCTAAATAATCATGAAATGCACGGTGCTGCTGGACAGGCCCTGGCAGGACTGAATGGGCTCATATGACACCATCTGGAGTTATTTGTTCACTTACAAGGTCTTTTGTCATGGATAAACTTAAAAGACTGGACATGCCTAGGCCCGTGGTGCTGGACAAGGACCAGTTTATTTTAACAATTTCTAAAGTATTGACTAGCTATAAATTTAGTCTAGACCAGGAATGCTTTGAAGATGTAACCATTTTGAAACTAGGGGATATTTTGTAACCTTAAACCTACAGCAGGGGATCTGTTAAATGTATACTATGATGATTGATAACATTGCTAATGTTTGCTTTAGCTATGAAAGCATAAAAATAACAAAGGAAAACAGGAGGGCGGAGCAGTACTCTGAGGAGATGTCCTCCCGGCTCCAAAATTGCTCCCATTTCTATCAATCAAGTGGAACTATTGATCTCTCCTCTGCTTTCCCTTTAATTGGTTTTAGCAACAGGTGCACAGACTCCTTAGTCTGGAAACCTCAGGATGAGAGAAAGAATGAATGATTCCCAAAGACCTTCCCCAGTGATCCTGTGGCATCATTGAAGATGTTAGCTGGAATGTTTCCAACCAAGGAGAAAGCAAAATATAAATGATATTCCCAAAAGGACTACAGAAAGAATAAGTGCACATTTGAGGCATTTCCAGGGAAGTTGGGAAAATAAAATAAATCATTTTAAGGAGTGCAGAGCTGATGTCTGACCTTCTATATCTGTTTCCATTTAAACAGGGAAGAGCATGAGAACCAGCAGACAGTGGAGCAGAGTCCCCGGTCCCAAGTCCTTCCTCTAGGAAGGAGAGGTTTCTATTTTTAAGGGCATTTACATAGGCTATTGGTTTTTATGCTTCAGACACAGTGCTATGAATTTTCACACAGTCCTAGTAATTTTCATTAGTTTAGAGATAAAGTAAAGCAAGAGTGACAGTCCCAAATTTTAAGAAGAGAATGTTCAGCTCCCTGCAGGTCACAGACACCAACATCAGCCTCATAATCAATCCTAGAGCCTCTGATCCTTACACAGCCCCAGAAGAGATACCACTCACTCACTACTTCCTTTAATCCCCACAAAGTGATGTTTTCACAATCCACATCTGAAGTTTTCTGTTTTCTCCTCTCTACCTACTTTGTTAGACAACATAAAAGGATATGAGGTATGATGCCTTTACGCAAAGAGCTTATGATCTAAAAGACATGAGAATATTTCTCCCAGTAGATTTTAACTTTATGGTTGCATCATTTTTTTATTCAAGAAACACTAACCAAGCAATGGTTGAATAAATAAAAGACTAGTTGTACAGCATTTACTGACACCAAAGTAAAAGACAAATTTACGGCTGAATCTTAGTATTTATTTTAAAACCAATTTCAGCTCACTATAACAAACAAGTAGTAATTAGAGGATTCCCAAAATGAAAGTGCGCTTTAAGGCATCAAATATTCCTTACTAAAGGAAATAGCAAATCGCATTAGAAAAAATCAAAACCAAACAAGGAAAGAGCTTGTAAAATGTCCCATAGAAGAACAGAAAAATCACTTCCAACATCATGAAAATTGGATTTTGGAAACATACTTGAAGTGTTACCAGCCCCTGTAACCTGAATGGTCATTTCATACAGGGCATGACTGGTAGGCCTAACAAGGCAGATGACCCTGCGGGCTGACATCTGGAGATTGTTTATTCACTTCCCAGGCTACTGTCATTAGGTAAGTTAGGCAACTTGACTCTATGTTGCCACTCAAGAACTCAGGGCTTTCTGCGCACTCAGTGAAATGTTGACCAACTATAAAATAAGTCTAGAATAAAAATGCTTTCAACATATAACCACTTTAAAATAAGCTATTGTAACCTACAGTGGAGAATCTGATTGAGTGTTCTGTGATGACTAACGACATTGCTGATGTCTACTGTTGCTGTGAAAATAAAAAATAACAAAGGGGAAAAGGAGCCAAAGCAGTTCTTTGAGGAGATACCACCACTGCACGCTGGAATCCCAGGCTGTTTTGTAAATAGAAGTGAAACTGCTGATTTTTCATCTGCTTCTCCATTGATTGACTTGGGTGACAGGGGGACAGATTCATTGGTCCAGCAACAGAAGAATGCATGGATTTTACATTAGGGAGATGGCAAGAAAACATATTCCACACAGCATAAACTTATCAAGGGCATAGAATAGTTTAGCAAATAAAAATTTTTCAACTATGACTGAAGGGGAAAGTTTTTCTTGGGAAGAGCTGTGAGATAAGATGAAATGTTAGCCTGAGGCAATTGTTAGTGTAAGAAAACTACAGGTAGCCCAGAAATGGTTTCTTTCCAGACTAAGAAAACACATGGTGCTAGATTTTTATCTTTACCATAAATAACATTCGGAAATACCTTGAAATATTTTCTCAGGGAGAGTCATTAATCCAAATTTGCACTGTCAAATAACATCAAACTTGTGCTTTTATAAGTACATTTCTAAATGTGTTGAATAACTATATTCCCATAATAATTAATTCAATGGACAGATACATTTCTTTTTCCCTGAACAATTCTACCACCAACTGATAGCCCACATTGCAGGAGAGGAAAAAATCTCAATACTTCACCATATGTGTTGCAAGTTTATGAACAGTTTCCACCATGGATTTTGTTTGGGAATAGGGGGACACTAATAGCTTCTCTGCACTCATGAACCACATAAAGGACAAACTTTCCTTTCAAGTAACAAAGACCAAATAAAACAGAGCTACATCCTTCTTTGTTTTACACTTTGTTCGCTTCCTCATCTGGCTGAAGAATCCTTTGGGTGATTTCCACTGAAAATAACTCCCAAATTTATTTCTAATTTTTAATCATTCTAAATAACATTAGGGCACATGTCTTCAAATATAAAGTTTAATTCAAATTTCTCCTTGTTCTGTTAAGAAAGCATCCCAGTGGTTCAGTAGGTAAAATAGTTTATAGTCATTTTGTTCCTTGTCACTCTTATGAACATAGCTCCTTTAAAAAGTTTTCTGAATTTCTTATCTCTATTTCATAACCTTTCCCTAACTTAAACTTAAACCTATCCCACAAGATTTTTAGCCCTACTGTTCCTCTGCAATCGCTCTACTAAGGTCACCAAGGACTTTCATAGTCGTAAAACCAATGACTATTACCATTCCTTATCTTAAGGAATCTCTTAACATTATGGTTATTTTCTACTTGAGACACTCTCTTTACTTGACTGGGGACATTGTGCTCTCAGGGTTTGCCTTCACCATCAGAAGCCACTTCTCACTCTCCTTTTCTAGCTCATCCTCTTGGTGAGCTCTTGATATTTCATATCTCAGGGTTTAGTCCTCAGACACATACTCTCTACTCTCTCTAAGTGATCTCATCTAGGAACATGGCTTTTACTACCAGCTATGCATTGATGATTCCCAAATGTTCAACTTCATCCCAGCCCTCTAGATGTCTAACTGGCATCTAAAGTTTATCTAAAACATAATGCCTGATTCCATATGGCCTTCTCCCACTCTTCCCCATTTTGAGAAAATGGTGATATAATTGGCCTAGTTACTACAGCCAAAAAGTTTGGAATGTATTTTAACTTTTCTCCTCTCATATCCCTCATTGTCAACAAACCCCGTTAGATTTATTTCCTATTCAAAAAAAAAAAGAGTCTGACTTCATTTTTCAACTCAATAATAGTGTTACACGTTGGTGTCCAGTGACACCCACTCATTTCATAGTTCTGATTCTATTTCTTTTTTTTTTTTTTTTTGAGACAGAGCCTCAAGCTGTCACCCCTGGATAGAGGGCTGTGGCATCACAGCTCACAGCAACCTCCAATTCCTGGGCTCAAGCGAGTCTCTTGCCTCCGCCTACCAGGTAGCTAGGACTACAGGCACCCACCACAACGTCCGGCCATTTTTTGGTTGCAGCCGGCATTGTCGTTTGGTGGGCCCAGGCTGGATTCGAACCCGCCAGCTCAGCCCGCCAGCTCAGGTGTACGTGGCTGGCGCCTTAGCCCGTAGAGCCAGAGGCGCTGAGCCATTCTGATTCTATTTCATAGCTAGAACATCTACAGTAGATAGCTGAATGAGAGCAGGAAGCTTGCATTGAAGCTGCTGCCAGTTGAAATATATCTCTGTCTTGCGATGAATTTTGTCTTTGCTGGTGGGAACTTCCCCTCAGAAGCCAAAAGCTAAGTAATTATCTTTTTATTTGTACCTTGGAGATATTTTAGCACCCCAGAACTAGGCACCATTCAGGATGGTTGAGTGTACCTGAATGAAAGAAGGGTAATGGCAGAAAGAGAAATGGAGAAAAAAGAAGCAGCAGCATGACATCTGGGCCTCAAACATGTTCTAGAGCAGACCAGTTTTAGGGAAGTCTTCATATAATTTCAAGAGTGCATGACCACAGGCACTTTGAAGACTGCTGATCTTAAACTGAACCCAATCACAGTCACATTTGTCACCAGCAAACTCTTTTTTTTTTATAATTTTATTGAATCATAATTCTGTACATTGGTGCAATCATAGGGCACGATTCAGATACATTCAGAAATGTTTTGATCGTACTGTTACAGATAGCCTTCATGGCATTTTCTTGATCACTATATAAAGACATTGATACTCTACATTTAATAAGTTTCCCCAGTACCCTGCTAAGATCAGGAACTTTTGTCGACTATGTTAATATACTATATTAAGACAGTGGAAAATTGGTTCACTTTCAACTGAAGCTTAAGGGTAGACATAGATTGAGTGGTCATTTCACTTAAAGTTATTGTCAGTTGTTCATTATCAACTTTGGATAGGTTTTCAAATAGGATGAATTAAGAAAGAAGTCGGAATTTTTGTGAAATTTTCATTGACGTCAAATTTCATTGGAGAGCTAGCTTTGGAGAGAGCCCAATATAAAAGTAAGATATTATTGTGAAAATAAACTGCAACAATGGTCCAAGGGGGCAAATTCAGGGTTCTTTAGGACTTGAAAAATAGACCGTAGACTATGTTAATACCTGTCATGCTATATAATAGAAGTTAAATGACCTGGCCCCCAGTGATCCTACAAAAGATGAAGAGAAACAAGGGCCACCCATTGACTAACAGGAATGCATCTAGGTTATAACCAGAACAAATCACAGGACTATCAATAAACCCTAGATAGAGGTGTGATATTAAGCTTAGAGTGACATGGAAAGTTGAAGGAAGTTCAGAGTCAGGATAAGAAGGCCCGAATAAAAGAGGAACCTTTGGTGAAAATCTATTTTTTCCATAGACAAATGAAAAAGACATACAGGTGTTCATAAGTTGTTACCTAGCTCTTACTTACTAATACTCATTTCTAAAAGCTTTGGAGGAGGAATATTTAATATAAGTCAGTTATTACTGTCTTTTGGGAGTAAGTAGTTTAGATGCTTCCCAATGGATGAGAGAAAATGTACACTTCTCCCTCTTGAGGCCTCTGCCATTTTCCTTAGAGAGAGAAAAGCAAAGTGAGCTCTTGGTCACCTACAGGTTTTCTCATCGGATTTTTTTTTTTTTTGGCCAAATGCTGACAGATACCTGTCTCTCCTCTAGCCTAGACAATTTTAATTAATTAACTAACTAATTAACTAATGCACAATTCATCTTATCTGAAATAAAATTTAAGGGCACTTCTAATGATGCATGATGGACTTGTACTTTTTCTTAGTTACTATAATGTGGATAGTTTCTTCTATTCAAAAGTTTGTCTGCTTTTTGTAAATTCACACACAATAAGATGATGAAGTACTAGAAAGAATGTGGGCTTTGGAGTCATATAAATCTGGATTTGAATTCAAACTCTGCTACTTCCTATGTGTGCAAACTTGGGCACAAAGGAACCTTTTAGGCCTCAGCTTTATCATGTGTTAAAGGAATACCAGTAATAGTATGTTCTTATTAGGTTGTGGTGAAAATTAAAGGAGATAAAGTTTGTAAAGCACTTGGCACAGTGCCTGGCACCTCTTCTGTTAAATGTAAATAGTCATTTCACTATTATTATTTATTATTATATGTTAAAAGACCTCATGATAGAGCAGAAACTTGGGAAACAAGATAGCAATTGCACAGTGGCTGATGTGCTTGGTAATGAAGGTAAGTCAGGGTGCTGTGGACACAGAAGGGGGAGAAAGATCACTATTAAGGCCTCCTTGGGCCATGATAAAATGTCTGAGCCATACTGAAGGAGCCTAAGTCAGAGAATGCCTTCAGAATCTTTTAAATTGGTTACTCTGGCAGAAGTGTGGAGAATGGATCAGAGGGTGTTAAGGCCGGAAGCAGAGGGAAACTTCAGAGGTTTTAGACCTAACAAGTAATCATGTAGTAGAGGTAAAATCAGAAAGGAGAAGAGAATAAAATGAGATAGCCTAGAAGGTAAGTCAACAGGCTTTACCTCTATGATTGATGCCAATCAAGTTACATACGATGCATTTTTATTTGCCTTAGAATACCGTAAACAATTTAGTAAAGTGGCATAAAAAATTAAGTATTTGTAAATATATAGTTTTTTCTTCCCATTTTGAAAAGTTTTTCTGCACCTTACCCTTATGCTCCCTTCCCCCCTCTCCAAAAAAAAGATGTTTTTAGTATTTTCAGACATTTTCATTCTACAGACCAGTAAAAAGTTTGGGCAATAGGTCCTGCAAATAAATAAATAAATAAATAAAATAAAATGATGATGAAAGCAACTCCTATTATTTATCTAGGAACATAGGAGAGAATGCCTAACAGTGCTCAGGCCTTGACAGAGGTTCTATGAGGTATGACAGTTTATTGAGGACTGTGAGGCTCTGGTCACTGTGCAGGACCAGACCAGGGAACTATCCAGGTGCTAACCATGGTGCAAGACACATTTCTGTGATCCTTTTTCCCTTTTGTTAGATAAGGATTCCCCCAAGTCTCATATTTGGAGTTCATGGGGTTAGACTGAAAAATACATTTTTTATGCATCCTGTACTTACTGAGAGCCCACCACATGGCAGGCAAAGGGGATATAGTGTTAACTATAACTCTTAACTCAAGAACTCATAGTCCAAGTGGGTCACTAAGCAGACACTAAGACAAATAATTAGCTGATGGGATTATGACCATTGTTCTGCAGGAAGAATACAAGCCACTTATGAGAGGGATCTACTTAATCAGGAGACCAGAGAAAGGCTCTTGGATGATGCATAAAAAAAATAAGCTGACACCTGAAAGATAAGTAAGAATTAGCAAGGCAAAGAGGTAGAAGAAGAGGATTCTAAGCAGAGGAAATAGCTTGTGTGCTAGCAAAGGAGACTAAGAAAGAAAGGCCATGAAGTTGGAAGAAAATTAGGAGAGTGGAAGCCAAGGGATGTGGCAGCTAACAAAGGAGAGCAGGACTAAGTATATTAAAGGCTGCTGAGATGCCAGTTGTGAAAAGGACCTACAAGTGTTTTTTGGATTTAATGAAAACCAAAGTCACTGGCAGGGATGGATCTAGGTTTTGTGGAGAACTGAACCATGCGATTTTGGAGCCATCTTTAACACGAAGAATAGATAATTAATTACAAATGGAAAATTCAGTGTAAAAATAAATATTTATTTAAATGATAAAATAAATCTTCATCCCTCTACCCCCAATCCAGTAAATACTAGAATATTTGGAATTCTGGGTCTCCTTTTCTCCCTGACATTTCTTTAGGCAGTTTACCAGAAATGCTTTCGAATGGCAACCCAACTTCCCCTCTCCACATAAAACACTGTGAATCCTACCCTCATGGGGGCTCATACAAGTGAGGAGTTCTGAAAGTCCAGCTTCATAAGAATTATCTGCCTCTGATTACTGGTGTCTTTAGAGAGTGGTTTTGTAGACATGATGGTAGCACAAATCAGAGCAAGGGCTGAGAACTGGGGGGAAGCGCAGTCCATGGACAATGAGGATGTAGGCAACCCTTTAAAGAAGTTTGGGTGGAAGGAGGAGAAAAGAGATAATTTAGTAGCTGAAGAGACATAGGGGTAAGGGTGAAATTTGGGGGCAGATGAAATTGGAGAGACTTAAATATTTTTAAATGAAGATAGGAAGAAAGAGATGGGATGCAGAGCACACATGGAGGAGTGAACTTCTGGTAGAAGGAGTGAGACTTGTATCTGTTGGAAGAAAGAGAAGCGGGAGAAAGCACAAGGAGTTTGTAAACTTGGCAATGGAAAAATCATTAATTCACCTTTTGTCTTAATGAATTGTACAGTGAAGTCATCACCTGAGATAAGGATGGAGAGCATGGGGAATGGGAAAGGATATAAGAGAATGGAAAAGGTTTTAGATAGCTGCTTTATAGTGTGAGAGAGTAAATTTAGTAGAGAAATGAAATGGGACCACTAGGGAACATTACATGTGAGAACTGTAGTCATAAATTTAACATAAAACCAGTCAGCCTTTTTTTGTGATTTTTCTACCACAAGGTGCAACTACTTCAGTACAGGCATGCTGGATTCATCCAGGCTTGGGATTTTTCCAAATAAATAACAAGGAGAGAGAAAATTTAGAATATTTTCAAGGAAGCGATTAAGTGGGCCAAGGAATCTAAGCTGGTCAAGGAGGGAAATGGTTTGATTGAGGCTGATGCACTCTGGCAAACGGCAGAGTCAGTAGATTTGGGGGTTGAGGAAATCCAAGCTCTATGCAATGGAGTAGTTGAGTAGGGTCACACTGGCCATGGTGTCATCCCTCAGGGTCTAGCTGCTGTGGCTTATAACAGCCTGATCCTTCTCACATTACTGGTATCAGGTGAAAGTGCTCCAGGAAGCCTCCAATAAACACATAATTAAGAACCCTACTTAAAATTCTAAAGTTGTTCAGTCGAGATCCAGGCATGTCTGGGTTGTGTGGTGGGCTAATGGGAGGGTCCACTGAGGAGTCTGAGTCTCCTGGTGATGTACTTTATGCTAATGAAAGAGTAGTTTGAGGTACAGCGGCATGGACCAACTCAACTGGTCAGTCATGAAAGGAAGCGGCCCTTCGAGTTCAGCATAGTTACCAGGGCCCAGCTCTAAGAATTTCTCCTTGGGTTGGAGAAGAAGATTCTGCAATCAAGAGTTGAAATGCAGAACACTGTTTCCTGGAATGTCGTGGAAGACACAAGGCAATAAACTACCTATGTAATAGAGCATCACACAGAGAGGCAAATTTGTATTTCAGAATTAATTATAATAGCAACACAATAATTCCTCTCATTGAAGAGGACTGAATTGTTATGATGGCAGGGGTTCAAGTGATGAAATTCCTGTAATTATAGATGAGAGTGGAGCCATATACATGTTTGTTTTGTTTTGTTAATGGAACCCTATTTTTATTCGTGGATTGGATGGGATGGCCAAACACAGCATAAATAGATTCCTGTTATGCATGTTTCTGGGGGTGATGTCTCTGGCAGATTTGTTGGTGATACCTATCACTGATAAAGGCTCAGCAATCTTCTAAGCACCCAACTCCATGTACAGATGTTCTTCTGTACTAAGAACCGCTAATTCTGTTAATACTAGAAAACAATGATAGGAAAACCTAGAGAGCTTGGTTGGAATTCAGTGCCTTTTCTAGGAAGAGTTCGGTAACCTACAGAGATCGGGGATTTGATATGATTTGATTGATACTATGGAAGGATGAATAAACTCAGGACTAAAGATAATCTTTTAAGAATTGTTTTCTGTTTGTTTTTAAAAACGAAATAAAAATGTATGTAAGTCCTTATGCTTTACCAAGAGCACCACATTAAGAAACTCCTCAGAACTTCTGCTGGTCTCTTTCTCCATTTCCACATGCACAGAGATGTGGCAGGGATGGAGAATAGCAGGCCTTCTTCCAATGATACACATCTCTTATTTTGCAAGTGATGAAAGGAGAAATGAGTTAACTCACTAATAGCAAATCTAGAATTCACATCTTTTTAGTCCTTCTTTGGAGGGTTATTCACAGCCTTTCCAGAGAGACCCCCTTATAGGAGATTGTCAAATGTACAGCTTCCCCGCATGGGCAGGTATGCAGCTCAGAGTATCCGAGAAGCAGTCACATGCCTAGGGATGTAAAGTGGAAGGAGCCCACCTATCCTCCCTTTGTTCCAGGTGGGATTGGTAACTGCACTGTCTACTTTTTAAGAAGTTTCCCTGGGAGCTTGGATCGAAACCCGCGCCCTCACCTGTAGCTGGGCTGCTGCTGCAAGCATCTTCTGCCGAGTTTGCAGCACTGTGGACGAGGACATGGAGGTAGGTACGCTTTGCCTCAACCACCTTATATCTTCCCACATACAAGACAGCTGCAAAAGAAGTCATGAGGTCATATCATCATCTAAGCCAGTCCATGATTTAGGTTGTGGCATCAAAGCAAAGCAGGGAGAAGGAAACCTGACCCCTGATGTTTGTTCTCCAGTCCATTTTCAGATACATGCGAAACAATTTTTTGATCTCTGTCCAACTGGAAAAAGATCTGAATGCTAATGAAACAGTCAGATCTACATTTTAGTCTTTGCCAAATGATCCCATAACTCAGAATAGTGGAGACACAATCTGACAGGGTGTAAGCTTTTTGCTTTGAAACTGTAGTGCAGACAATACTTTGGTATTTATTTTTTTTAATTATTTTTAATTATTACTTTTTATTGTTTGGGATTCATTGAGGGTACAAAGAATTAGGTTACACTGATTGCATTTGTTAAATAAAGTTCCTCTTATAATTGTGTCCTACCCCCAAAAGGTGTGCCAAACACCATGACTCCCCCATCCCCTTTTGCCTGCCCTCTTTCCACTCGTTCATTGTCCTAGCCCCCCCCCCCCGTTTTGGTGTTTATTTTTTTCTAAGACAGGGTATAGTAGGGCTGAAGGGGACTTGTGCAATAATTTACTTTTACCTCCAAACTTTGATCTCTAGAGACCCCCCCTCAACTAAGGTTTCTGAGATTCATTGCAGAAACATTGGTACAAAATGGGGGAAAAGGAAATCAGAACTCAGAATACCTTTGTGAACCACAGAAAATCTTGTGTAATGGAACTGGTATGAGAATCATCTATTTCAACAATTGGTATTTGATCTTCATTGGTGACTAAGATATTGTCTTTGTAATAAAATAAAACGGCTATGTAGAGTCCCCTAAAAAGAAAAAAGAAAATAAAAATTGTCCTCAACCATCTCCTCTACCAGACTTGGAAAAAGTTTTTTTTTTTTGCAACATGATAAAAGATGAGCTTAAAATATACCTAGGAACATATTCCTGCTAAGTAATCATAAATTTACTGGCTAGAACACAGAGAAATTACTATCTTGCCCAAATTCTCAGGAGAAAAATAAACTTCTTTCTTTTAATAATAGACAAGAAATTCTACCCACTTTCCATTCAGGACCCCAACCAGCTCATTCTTGAGAAGTTAAGACTTCCTGGAAAAACGAACATTGGACCCACCGTTTTAAGGTCTTCACAAACTTGTTGGAGGAATGGAATAGGTGTTTCAGGCTCCTTGAGACTGACTGCTTTCGACCTGTGGTTTGTAATTTTGAACTTTCTGGAACATAGAAAATATAGTGTAACCCATTTGGCAGACTAACACCATCGATTCCTGCTTCTTCTCATCTCTTCCCCTGTCCCCTCAGTGCCGCTTATCTTCAGTTTTATGTAGGAATTCAGTTCATTTATTCCTATAAGAAGCTATTATATCTTAAGATGCCAACAGTTAACTCAAATAACAAACTCCTCAAAAATGTTGGGGATGAGTAATATTTATAGTCACAAGGGAAGCCAACTAGGTATATGGTTAGTGAGCAATGTATTATAAGGTAGAATAAAAAGAAATGTAATCAAATTCTTTGCTATCCCCTTCCTCCCCCCGTTACCTTTTTGTGTTCATATATTACTTCTTAATGATGGAAAAGCTGTCCTTGTTAGTCTACATACTTCATTGATTTTTTTTTTCTTTATAAAATTACAGGAAGCATGTTATAGAAAGTCTCAAAAATAGAAAAAAAGAAAAAAGAAAAAAAACCCCATCCATGTCATCTTTCATATAACCACTGCTAATATTCTGGGGTACTTTATTCATTATGTATGTTGGCTTATAAAAATAGTTGTAGGAATAGGTATGATAATCATCCTCATTATTCAGGAGAAGAAACAGATTGAGAAATGAAATGAATTGCCCCAGCTTGAAAAACCAGTACCTAGGGAACCTGAGACATTTATTCACTGAATAAATATTTATTGGGACACTTTTACATGCAAGGCAATGAGATAGACCATGTTCTCACTGCACCTGGAGGTGAAGCTCCATAAAGACCTGGGAAGGTGGCCCAGGACGGAGGCCCAGCGTGGCTCTGCCTATGGTTATATAGGAACAGCTGACTGACAGTCAGTTTCAAGGTTATGCCAGTAATAGTTATTCCTGGCAGAAAAAAAACCCAAAAGCATTTCACCCCTGACTTGAACAGGAATTTGGATGTTTGAAAATGAAGCTGCTGGGACTTCTGGTTAAATACTGCACAGCGAACATGCTCATTACATATACCACCCTTTTCCAAAAACTCACTAAAAACAGAGTAGAGATTAAGAAAAAAAAAAAAAAAGGAAATAACATAAATCTGTAAAGACAAAAGAATGGGAAAGGAGATAAAAGCAAGTACATTTTGGTAGCTGGAAAGCAAATGGACAGATGGATTTAACAGACTTGAGAAAGATGACGCCCATGCCAGCAGGAGAAAGCTGAGAAATAGCCTGATTCACCTCACAGGCACTGTGGACTGCTGGAAGTGAGGGGTGAGGGTGAGTGAAAAATCAGGAGCATTTGTGGAAATCTAAAAACAGCCTTTTCAATCTCCTTCTCTACTGCATAACTAGACAAATGTCCTTTCTCCACTGTAGAAGAAAGCTAGTGGCTGATTCTCTGGAAAGCAAACAACAAAAACTGAAGTAAAAACAGGAAACAATGGAGGTTTCTGGAGCAAGAGACATCAGGTACTGTTGAAAATGGGGTGATGGCACCTCAAGAGCCCCAGGTTTGCCTTACAGTAGAGCACCAAGAGAAAAAACTTCTTTTGGACACTGGAGCAACCTTTTCTGTACTTCTCTCTAATCCTGGTCTTTTGTCTCCCAAATCCATAACTATACAGGGGATGTCTGGACAGCCGGTTACCAAATTTTTCGCTCAGCCTCTAAGCTGCAATTGGGATGACTTGCTGTTCTCTCATGCCTCCCTAATCGTCCCTGAAAGTCCTGTGCCCCGTTTGGGGAGGGACATACTAACTAAAACAGGAACTTTACCCTTCTGGAGATCTAGTCA
The DNA here is from genome assembly GCA_963573935.1 of Arctocebus calabarensis. NCBI lineage: Eukaryota > Metazoa > Chordata > Mammalia > Primates > Lorisidae > Arctocebus > Arctocebus calabarensis. The sequence goes on along the minus strand of CAUYON010037816.1, from coordinate 9 downwards.
TGATCAAAA
>CAUYON010037815.1:0-13440 GCA_963573935.1 Arctocebus calabarensis | reverse complement strand
GAGATTCTTTCTTCTGCATGGTCTAATCTGTTGTTGATACTTTCTACTGCATCTTTAAGTTCCCTAATTGACTGCTTCATTTTCCTCATCTCTGCCATATCCTTTTTATATTCTTCTCTTAATTGATTCTGTTTTTGGATTTCTTCTTCCACTTTATCAGCATTTTTCTTCATTTCTTCCTTCATTTCCTTGATTGTTTTCATCATCTGTATTCTAAATTCTCTTTCTTACATTTCTAACATTTCCTTATAGGTGGAATCCTCTATAGTATCTACCTCACAGCCCCTAGTGGGGGTTGCTCTGGACTGGTTTTTCAAGATGCCAGGAGTTTTCTGCTGGTTCTTCCTCATGATTTCTTTTATATGTTTCCTTGTCCTAATTTTCTTTTCACTTCCTACTGCTCTTTAAATTGCCATGCTTCTGGACTAGGGTTTCGATGAGTCCTTTTGGTATAGGACCAGAGGATGAGAAGATTGAAGAGCAAGAAGGGAAAAAAGAAGGAAAGGGCAAAAAAAAAAAAAAAAAAAAAAAAGAAAAGAAAAGAAAAAAGAAAGAAAGAAAAGAGAAGAAAATGGAGGAAGGAGAAGGGGTGGGTAGAAGCAACTAATGACCAAAAGTAGAAAGACACAGCAAGAGGGGGACAGAAGCAATATAGGCGTACAGTAGGGTACTTTGACCCAATCTTAAGAGCCCCCAACCTCTGGGGGTGCCTGGTTGGGTAATTAGGTCAGCAGCTCTTTGCCAGCCTATTTGGACACAGTACCCCACCTCCACCAAGTAGAGAGGGAAGACAAAAATGCAATAAATCAAATCAAAACAAGCAAACCAAAAACTTTACAGGATAAGATTGGGCAAAAAAACAATTACTATGGGTAGAAACACTAGCAAAATTGAAGTCTAATTGTTGAGAAAGGCAACAATGAAAAATTATATTTGAACTAGAAAAATGAAGCAATAAAAAAAGAAAAGAAAAATCTTTAAGGAAAATGTTGAAATTAAAAATAAAACAACAATAATGAAAACAAACAACAACAAAAAAACCCCACAAAACAAAACAAAACCAAGAAACAAAGCCGTATATATATCTTGCTGATATTGTCTGGGCAAGAAGTGATCTTCTGGGGTATGATATGTTAATGGCAATGTTGATATGGCTGAACAAAATGGAAACCAGAGGCCTCTAATGATTTCTCAAACCCCGCAGGGTGGAGAGCTTAAATCCTCCTCAACTTGTTTAGAAGGCACTTTAAATTGCTAACTTGGGCTAAGCAGAAGCTTTCCCAGGAAAGCGCTTGTGGCTGGGATCACTCCTTAAGTGGCTATCCACTTACCCAGTGTGCCAAAATGGGTCTCACACAATGCCCCTGAGGGCTAAGGCTGCAAGGCATCTCAGTCCCCACCTTTAGGCTGCTCAGTCACTAGATTACTCCCTCCCACCCAATGGTTGTTCTGCGACCCTGAGGGTGGAGCTTGCTGGGGCAGTTCTCCTATGATGGCTCCACACAGCCCACAACCAAACACTGGTAGTTCTGTCTGGCTCGGTGGCTCAGTCTGGAGCCCCAGACAACACTCAAAAGACCTCCTCACTCTTGCCCCAGTTCTCCCAAGGCAGTTCAACTGAGTGCCAAGTCTAAAAGAAACCCAAACAGCTCACCCTTTCCAGTTTGCAATCTCACTGCTGCTGTAGTCACAGCTGCCAGCAGGATTGGACCAAATGAACACACGCAACCACTTGCCAGATCTCCACTGCTTTTGCCTTCTTCAGGGGGTCCAGAAGTCTCACGCTTTCACCCTGTGTCCCCAAAGTGATGTATCTGGGCAGATCTCACCAGCCAGAGATGCCTGAAGTCTTCTCTCCCCAGCCTCACCATGACCGGTTGCAAGGAAGGTGTTACTGGGCCGCCGTCTTGGCTCCTCCCTTGCAAAATAGTTTTTTATCTGAAAGTGTTTAACTTTGTAAAAGGTAACCTTTCAATGCAATTGTGAAAATTAATTTAATTGAGATTTCTTAATCTCCTTTGAAAGGTAAAACCAGAGCCCTAAACAAACAAGATGGAGAGAAAGGTAAGCTGTGATGAAGAGTGCAGGCCAACTAGAAGGGCCTTATAAAGAAAGGCAAGGGATATCTGTGCTCAACTCTGTGAAGGAAAGGAAGCAAAGGAAAACAAGCAGTGTGGAGCAGCAGAAGAAAGTTCAGGCCCAAGTTTCTGGAAATGTAATTTGGAACCCAATTTTGGATAAGTCCCTTTATTTCTGTCTTAGTCAGCTACTGGCTGCAATGATACTGTGTAACAAGCTTCTCTAAAACTTTGTGGTTTACAACAATAAACAGTTTGGCTCAGATTCGACCAGCTAAGGTCTTGCCTGGACTTGGCTGGGTTTAGCTTCAAGCTGCAGAGGTCTAAGTATTCTCTACATGGCTCTTGCAGTCCTTTGGCCAATGATTACCTGACATATGTTCTTCTGATGGCATGATTCCCAAGAGAGAAAGCCAAACGATGTAAGGCCTTGATCATACTAGGCTGGCTAATACCGCACTAGCCAAAGCAAACCAATGGTCTAGCCTAGGAGCAAAGGGTAGATGCTCCCACCTGCTGTAAAGCCATGCTGAAGACATGGCTATGACACTGCTGCAGGGAGAGGACCACTGGAGACCAACAACTCAGTCTACCACAAGTGCTCTAGGCCTTCGTTTCTGCTTCTGTATTAGGCACAAGTGGGCCTCAGTCAGTGGTTCTTAAATGCTGGTCTACTGGCTGATTCCCTGACAGTCATTGGAGAAAACATTTCAAATCCTAGCTTCCCCGAGTTGAGTGGGGTCCTGAAAACTATATTTTTATGTCCCCACAACCAGATGATTCTGATGCACAATCTCTGTGGTAGATGTCTGAAAGGTCATTTCCAATTTTTTTAAGTTAATGACCAATGTAGCCTACCACAGAGTTTATCTGGGGCTGCCTTATATGCAAAGGTAGGAGATGGTATGCACAGGTGAGCTTCCTACCTGAGGGTGCAACTGACAGAGTCGCCCGGACTCAGATCTCCCCACTTAGAAAACTTGTAATTCCCATCTTTAAAGGGAATTATTATTATTAATAATAATTATTATTAAATGACTATGCCTTCTCACCACAAGTTAAGTCAGATTTTTCCTGCCCACTCCCAAAGTAAACTGTCTGGTCCTTCAGTATCCTTCCCTGAACTCAGTGTTACATCCAAACAACAATGGGCATTGCTAAGGGAGTTGGGAGAGGGGAGGATGGAGGAATCTGGGGTCATGGTGTATGGCACATATCTTGGGGGTGGGGCACAAGTATAAGAGGGACTTTATCCAACAAATGCAATCAGTGTAACCTAATTTTTTGTACACTCAATGAATCCCAAACAACTACATATATATATACATGTATATAAATTCTTTTTTGAAAAGAATTTAAAGCAACAACAGGCACTGTAGTATTTTTTAGTCACTTGCCTACAAAGCGATTTGTCTATTAAACTAGGCAATATTAAAATTCCTATTTTATGAATCCTCGTGTTTTTCAATTAGAAGACAGGCTAAAGAGGAAGTGTCCAGATTGAGGCAAGGGAGAAAAGAGAGCTTCATCTCCTGGGTCTTGGAAAAAGATAAATGTAGGAATGAATTTCTTGTCATCTAATTATTCATTCCTGTTTATATATTCTTTAATGATATGTTTCCATGGTTACCAGCGTTGTGAAATGCTGCCTGTGTTTCACTTTGCTTTGATGCTATTTGAGGTAGCACGCTGGGAGAAGTTCACTTTTAAATGAAAGATGTAATTGAGACATGTATTTGATCCAAGGCTGAGTGTCCCCATGAAGGAGAAGTGACCGTGACATTATGTGCTGGTTGTGTAGTTTTATATAGTTCTTCTATTGACGTTTTGTGAGTGTCCAGGCATCAGGAAGGGAGGGGGACAGGAAGGTGAGAAGGGAGGAGGGACGAGGGAAGAAGCCGTGGCATCACATCTATAATGTATGTGTTTGTTTCAGTGCCACTGTCTGTAAGCAGCACTGATTAGCCAGACTGCCACGTAGGTAAGGCCGCTTTCTAACTGCCCCATCTCTTTCTTCTCACACACACCCCTCCTCGGCCCCACGTGGACAAGCCAGGAGCCAAAGCTTTCTTTCAAAAATGGGTCTAATCTTCAATTACGTCACCACAGTGTGAATATCAGTAAGAGAACCACTCCTTCTTTAGAGTTTTGGGGGGGTTTGGTTTTTTTGTTTTTGTTTTTGTTTTTAAGTTTGAAGCCCTAACTTTCACTGCAAAATAATCAGCTTCCTAGCCTGCTGCCATAGCAATCTCAGAAATGCAGATCAAACGAGAATTTGGGGGCAGGAGTCCCCGTGGTACCTCAGAATGTGCCTTGCAGGGAGCAGCATCCTTCACCAGCTCACCCGCCCTCTGCACACATTCAAATTCAGGCTTGCTAGAAAATGCAGATATCAGATCCAGGCACAGTAGCTGATGCCTATCATCCCTGCTATTTAGGAGGCTGAAGCAGGAGGGTGGGCTGAGCCCAGGAGGACCTGGAGGCTGCAATGGGCTGTGATCATGCCTGTGAACAGCCACTGCACTCCAGCTGGACAACAGAGCAAGACTTCACCTCTAAAAAAGAAGATTTTTTAATTATAAATAAGCAAACAAACCAGAAAATGTAGGCATCATATTAAGCAAGAAAATTAATCCTCAATCACTCCTGAGCAGTATTTACTTTATGTCTTCCTTATAAATGCTTGTTAAAAAAACAAGCAAAAAAAAAAACTGTTGCTGGTTTGGTTTTGTAGTATCATCAGGAGGACCTGGGGGATCCCCCTCCCCCTTCCTGTTCAAATAAAGTCCCAGCTCTTCCTTTTCTTTCTTTGCCTCTTAAAAAGCATCATGGGTTTTTGACTGTTCTTAAGGGAAGAAAATAGTAACTTCTAAATTTCATTTCATTTTCTTTCATTGGAGAATGATATGGGTTCTGAGATTTAAAATAATTCGGGCCTTTTTTTCTTGAAAAAATTGAGATCTAGCTATTTACTTCTAGAACACTATTCTACTAAGTTACCAGGAGGTCACTATTTTCAGAGACTTTGCCTTCCAGTTTAAATTTACAAACATAATGGTTCCTTGTTTTTGTTTGCATCTGAAAATAAAAAATTATTATGAGCAAAACCAAATTTAGAGGGATTTATGGTTATCTTTTACATTTCCCATAGATTTTTATGGGTTATTGATTTACAAGCTTGCAGAGAAATTGAGGTCACTTTTTTTTAGCAGCTGGAAATGTGAAATAACTATTCCATGAAATCATGAAATTTTTTAAGCTGTGTTCACCTCGGTGATAATCTGCAAAGCTCATGGCTATTAATATTTGTATTTATACGCAGCCACTATTTGGGCAGTATTGCACGGCCATTTAAAAAAAATTCTCCCTTGTTTTGAATTTATTTGATTGTATTTCATCACTAATTTTTGAAGACTGCTCCTCACTGATTTTTGAAGACTGCCTACTCTATCTGTACCTGGGTTGAATCATTTTCTTTTTCAAGATAATTTCACCTCTTCCAAATAATGAGAACTTGGCATTTCAAATGTCAACCTTTAACATGTGGCATGATTTAGTTTTTCTCAGGATTATAAAGTAACTTATAAGCTAACCTATTTTTATCTAAGAGCATAGGTGCTATTATATATAGTACAGCCTAAACCAGGAGGGAGCGACCTCTGAGGAACAAAATCCTCCAGAAACCATAGGACAATTTCAAGCCCAAACCCAAAGGGATGGAAGACATCTTAGTAAGCAGGGCAAGCAGCACAGACCTCCCTTTCATTTATCCTTCTCCAGGTGGAGGTTGGCCTGCTGTAATAAATGTGATGCAAATCAGAGATGTAAGCACAGATAATTTGGAAGTATAGTGGCAGGGCTCTTGAAGTTAGCTCTTTCTTTCATTCCATTTCATATCACCTGAAGTTGTGAGTTGTTCCTATTGTCACAGAGCACGTAGGAACACACACACACACACAATTGTACATTTTTCTTGACAAATCCATGGCATTCCTCACAGGTGCAATTATCTCTCTCTGAGACATCTTGATGTTAGGATGAGATAGGACGTCATGTACAGAAGGCCACCTGCCCCATAAAATCATTCTCCTACAATCTCCTACCTTTTAAAATATAAAGTCTTCTGGGACTGTGGGAGGGGCTACAGCCTGGAAAAGATTCATTGCAGACAAATGAGAGAAAAATATGAAAAAGAAGAAATGTCTGGTTGCCAGGCAAAGCTGAGACTCGAAGAAGAAAGTAAATGATGGCAAGGAAAAGTTAGAACACCAAAGACAAACTTCAGGAAAAATCTGTGTGACACAGTTGTCACCTCTTCTGGATCCCATAGACCATCATCCCTCTTAGCCTGCATACCACCAACGTCACAGAACCACTGGCCTTCAGGATGAGCAATCCCCCTGTAGAAGACTCTGACAGAACATTCTACTTTCTGCTAAGGAACTGACTTCTGCCCTCTGGAGCTCGTTGCAAGAATCCTTCACATGTTTGGAATCCTGTTCCAGTGCTCGACAGGGCTGAAAGCCTCATTTACCCCTCAGCACAGCACACCGGTTTGGAGTACAAGGCTCCAGGGGAGCTGTAACTTCTTTGAATTCCTGCTCTGTCAGAAGTTAGCTGTGTGAACCATACCTTGTTGTGGAATCTCTATAAAGACTGAGTTTTCCTTATCTGTAAAATGGGCAATAACACCTGCTTCTCAGCCTTGTTTTAACACACTAACAAAATAGTTTCTCCACAGCACACAGTGAACGCTCATTCAATTAATGAATGAGTTGGACAGCTTTGTCAATAAGCTGAATGAAGCCCGCAGATGCAGGTTAAATAACACATTGCTATCTTGCTAAGAAATGACAGAAAGTTAGTCTCGGCAACCTAAATCTTTCCACAGATTAAACATCCTCGAATCTTTTCAATTTCTTCCCCAACATATATTCCTGTAACATATATCCCCTGACCTGTCTTCTCACTCGTGCTCAAGAGATAAAATAAACACCAGGTAGAAAAAGCAGTATAAGTTAAAGAACCAGGTCAGCAAGTCCATGTCCCAACCCTGCCATTAATTAGTTGTGTGCTTTGACAAGGCATTCCTCAATCTGAAACCACCAGTCAAGAATAGGAATACCTACCTTCACATGACTAAATGAAATACAAAATAGCAAAATAGCGTCCCAAGCTGTGTTGACATTCACCACTAAACACAGAGGCTAATTGCAGGTAATGTAGCTATTCACTCCTATGATACCCTTTGGTGATTTATTTTAAATCATCAAGAATAAAAGCTCTGTGGCATTCTAAAGAGTCTGGAGGCTGCTGAAACCCACACTTGTAACTCTGAATTTCCATCAGCTGGTGTTTCTCTAAAGTGCAAGCAGAAAGTTATTCAGGATATTTAGAATAAGAGCATACTTTAAAGTCTACTTAGAAATTTTATATTCTTTGCATTAAATAACCTAGACCAACCTAAGCACGTTATTCATTAAGCTCCCCTATCAAGAGGCCTTTCATTTAATTTTTGGAAATGTTTGTCTCTAACATGGGCATGTTAGTTGATAACATGTCCTGAATCTATTGAGAAGCCAATGGACAAACAGTCCCACTTGTGGCCAGTTAGTGTGAATGATAAATATTTTTGTAAGGATTGCTATGAAGAGAATCTTGACTCAGTTACAGTTTAATGTGTTCACCTCGTTGCTTTGTTAGAGTCAAATTCTGGCTGTGATTGGAGACAAGTATGATAATACTGGAAAAAAGAAAAGAAAAGTCTACTTGATCTTAAATTTGCAATCTGAAATCTTTGAAATTCCGCACGGTAGGAAGAACAGACATGAGTGCTCATCTCACTTCCACCTCGAATTTTGTAAGCTCAAACCTTAGTTGCCTTGGTTATAAATTCTAGTGATCACAAAATAATGTTTTAAATGCTTCCATCTCCTTAGTTCTATGCTGAAGGAACATGGAAATGAAATTTTTTTCTGAAATATAAATGAGTAAAAATTAATGCAAGGTAAATTTTAGTCATTAAGTGTTGAAGTTATACACTTAACGGAGGCATCATATGTAATTGTTATTGCAGAAATAGTTCTAGTCCTGATCCTAACCAGACTGCCTGGTACACAGCAGTATATATGGGGGCTGTCCGGAAAGTATCCAGCCACATACTATATAGAGAAATGCATGGCTGGACACCTTCTGGACAGCCCTCATATATACTATACCTTTACACACACATGTATATGTTCACATATGTATGTTCTAAAACCCCACAGTCCTCAAATAAACCACAAAATTAAAGTAAATTAAATACTATAGAATTTAAAAACATACATATTAAAACTGGTTTTAAAAGGAAGAGTTGCAAAGTAGTGAATTCACAAAGCCTCATAAAAAATCTATTTACCTTGGTACAAGTAACCTGTTCATACAATCTTTAGTAATTTTCAGACAATGCAAATAAAACTTAAATATCTTGACTTAAACTGCATGAAATATTTATAACTTTCACATCACTGAGCTGACAGAGGTAACAGCAAAGCTGCCAAATATACTCTTATGTTAGAAAAATGAGGAACTTATAGTGAATGTCGTTTCATAAAAAACTCCCACAAACTCAGAATAATATTTCAGCTTCAAAAATGTTGATCATTGAGGTAGGGATGAACAATCAGTTATGTATTTTATTCTGACATATCCTTACATTGATGAAATCATCATAAAAAAATTTAAATCCTGGCTATTGTATAAATGATACAGTGAGTGGGTCTATAAGGAAGTCTCAAAGGAAGATATTTAGGAATATCTCTTCTTAAAATTGTGTGAATTTCAAAAAAAAATTGAAATCTTCCAAATTTAATCAGTCTATATTTACAGAGATTAAGTTTGAAAAAGATTGCTTACCATAATTTTTCCATTTTCTAAAAATTTACCATCATTTATGGCAAAGAGTTTATTAGTTGCTAAAGACCCATGTCAGCCATTTATAGCTTGCAAATACAGCACTGCTTCCTTGAATTTAATAATGTTAACTCTGAAAATAAAATAATACCACCATACTATTCAATCACCAGTAATACCTACCTAGATGAATTTTATGAGGATTAAAGGAAATAGCATATATAAAAGCACTTATCACATTGCCTAAGTAAAAATTGTTTTTTTTAATCTCTTAAAATGCCATGTTTTCTTTACTCTTTTAATAATACAAAAGTCTTAGTAGATAAAATGGAGAGAGTTCAATGTTCACTTACTGTTGTCAGAGTATCAGGATAGGCTAACTGCTGCAACAGGCAGCCTCCAAACTTGAGTAACTTAAAATAATACACCCACGTGAGTCCAGTGCGGGTGTTTCTGATTGGTCAGCAGCTTGGGGACGGACTGCTCCCACGTTGCAGCCTCAGCACCGCCTCCTCTGCATCCTGGGAGTCCCCTTCTTCAGGCAGCTGACAGGAAAAGAAAATAGAGCATCACAGCATGCAGAGTTTTATGAGCCAGTCCTGGAAAACTTTAATAGCACCCTGGCCTTCATTCCTTTGGCCCTCTCTCAGCCACAATTTACTGCAAGGGAGTCTGGAAAATGTCCACCATGTACCCAGGAGGTAAGCTTTAAAAAAAAGTGAAGTATAATATTTGACACTCTTATTCTGAAGTATATAGAGTGAAAAAACTGTACATCTTAAGAAAAGTCACTTAACCTCTCCCAATCTCCATGAAGCAGGCTGGAAAATTCCTAATGTTCCATCCAGATCCAATCTTCTAAGAAAATCAATTTACTGCAATTATGCTCAACCCTACTATTGAGAGCAATAAAGGAATAATTTGTTAATAGTCCATAATAATTTAATCACATTTTCTAATTAGAAGTGATAGAATTTCCATTTGATGAACCACATCACCAGACATGTAGGTAAAAAAGTTAGAATTTGTCTAAGTCCCCCAGCAAGAAAATAGAAAGAAAAATTACATAATCCTATCATCCTGAAAATGTTTGAGGTTTGTCATTTCTGCCAGCTTTATTCTGGCCACCTTGAGTGCTCTTAAAAATTTACTGGGAAAAATCAACCCTCTTGAGTTTAGATGAGGGATATGAATTTTCTTTCTTTCTTGCTAGCCATCTGTCTCCCTCTGCTTTTACTGCTTTTCTGTTACTCTTGATGGAGGATCTCTCCTCCTTTCTCTCCCACGGTCTCTCTCCCTGTACAATTATCGTGGGCAAGTGGATGTCTAAGGTAGCAAGTGGTTCTTTTTACTTAGATGAAATACAAAGAGAAATTATTATAAGTTACTGTTTGTAGAGAAAATTAGCTGCCCACATACACTCTTGGCTTATGTAACTATAATATAAGCTTTAAACCTTGATAAATGTGAGAGTAACAATACAGAGTTATTAGAACTCCCAGATGTAAACACTGAATTTTAAAGCTTATTTTTTGAGTAGCAGCAGAAAAAGTATAATTAACAGCAAGGTACACGTAACAACAGGACATATGGACTGATTGTTTTTCCCATTTTCTGCACACTTGCAACATTTACTGACATCAGAAAAATTCACACATTGGAAAAGAATGATTCAACTGCAGGATCCTTATGTCAAATTATAAAGTATCATTTGAAATGTACCTCCATTTTTAATACAGCTTACTTTTTATAACTGGTAATTCCTCATTTGATCTCTTCTTTTATTTTCAAAATCAAGGAAAATATTTCACTGCTCATAAAAAGTAAATTAAAAATCAATATTTCATATTTTATTGTCCATGTTTATTTCAAAATATTATAGTTTTTTAAAAATTCTTAAATGTAAGTTTGTAATTTTCATGTATTAAATTCTTTATGAAGACCAAGTCCAAGTCCAACTCTAAATTACCAAATTACCCTCACAAAATTAAAATCTGATACTTTGGTGTCTAAAGCCAAATAGTCAAAAGATACAGAGGCTAAATTGTTTTCTATATTGCTTCACTAATGAGTTATTCAATAATGTATGAAAAATGATAAATATATATATTTAGCTTTATATGTTATACTTTATTCCTTTACAACAGCAATATGAGACAGGTTCTAAGCCTCAAGATTATCTGCCTTTAGAAAAACAAAAAGTATTAGTACATTAAACATAGCAAGGGCGTTTTGGGATTTAATGCAAGGGTAATCTGTATTCTCCTTTCTACTCTATGGTGTAATATTTCTTCCTGGGACTGTAATAATTTCCTTTCAGAAAGAGTCTCCATGGAGAATTCAATTTTTATTTGTAAATTGCATACTCACTGTATTCACCCATCCACGTCCTTATCTATCTTCAGGATGGAGAACAGAACCCATCCCTATTGGCTCTCAGCAGGGAGACAGGGAGGCCACTCTCCAACACGTGCCCTCCTGTGTGAAGGCTCAAACGCAATGCCTTGAGCATCAAGCCAAGAGGACAGATCCTGCAACCAGCAGATCAAGTTGCCACATGAAAACCACACTTCTGACGCTTATTTTTTAAAAAGCTGGTGTAGACTCCTGGGCATGAGTCTCACCATCCCCACTGTGAGCCAGCATCACTCACTCTGCCAGCAGTTGGAAAAGAAATTGGGTAGCAAAAGCGTTTTCTTCTATCCTGGCCTGACTAGGAGACTGCTAATGTCTTTCTGGAAGCAAAATGGAGAGATAGATATCCTCACTAAATTTTTTGTTCTAGAATTTAAAGCAAAATACCCTCCACCGAGATATTCAGAGAGACCATCAGAAAAGCTGTTTATGTATTAGGAACTGTTAGGGGCTGAATCGTGTTCCCCAAGAATTCTTGTGTTGAATCATAAGCCCCAGTGCCTCAGAATGAGATGACATTTGGAAGCAGGGTATTTAAAGAGGTAATTAAGTTAAAATGAGGTCTTTGGTGTGGCCGCTAATTCACTATGACTGGAGAACCGGAGATTTGGACGCACACGTGCGTACAGGGATGACCATGTGCAGGCACAGGGAGAGGCTGGCCATCTACAAGCCAAAGAGAGAGGCCTTCGGGAAAAATACCCTTGCTAACATCTCCCCCTTGGACTTGCAGTCTCCAGAATTGTGAGAAACACTCGTGTTGTTTAAGCCTCCCAGGCTGTGCGCTTTGACGTGGCTACCCCGGTGAGCTAACGCAGCAGCTGCTGAGAACTGAGGAGCCGGGCAGCTTTGCGCTCTGCAGGGCGCTCCGCACGCACAGGTCAGACTCCGCAGCGGCCGTGCCGGACAGGGCATCCCCGGAGAGCTTCCAGCGGAGAATGGGTGTGTAAGCACCAAGCTGGAGAAACTAGTTCACCTTAATATGGAGGAATTTTATTTTTGCTGGAGCGCCTGGTGCCTAGACACCCTGCTGAGATCTGAACTTGCTGGAAGTCCTGGTTAGGTTTCCAAAGCCAGCACCCAGGCCTCGTCTGGACTCACCATCCGTCACCAACTCAGTCTGAGGGCCAGCTCTGGGTTTGGCCTCACAACGGTATTCTTAGTTCCCCTTTCATTTCCTTGAATTTGGAAATGCCACTGTTGTAGGCAGTGTCATTCAGTCATTCCAAAGTTTGTTGAATTTCACTCAGAAGGTTGCCCACTATTAGTTTCTACACAATTTTTTAAAGCTGGTCTCAGAGAAAGGAGAACGCTTTGCATCCAAAAACCCTCAAAAAGCTGCTTTTTTTTTTTTTAACAGACAATGCAGATGATTATAGAGGCCATTTGAAGTCACTAAGGAATACAGTAGACAATAAACAATTCCCATTAGAATTCTCAGTTTAAAATCAACTTGTATTGCTTTTAATATAAACAAAAAATTGTTTACAAAACATAATGCTGGTAATAATATAAATTCTTGTTTGTTAATGATTTTTTCTCTGTTGGAAAATTCGTACCTGTTATTTCTCCTTATTGATTGTTGTCACCTGTTGTTATCAGGCAAAAAATTATTCTCAGATATAAATATGAATTGTTTAATAATATGCTCTGATATGGCATATAAAAATATGCCATTTTTATAAAAAGGAGATAACCACAGATACTTCCACTTTTTTTATTGTCTTTATTATTAAATCATAGCTGTGTACAATAGTGCAATCAAGGGGTACAATGTGCTGGTTTCATATACAATCTGAACTATTTTCATCAAACTGATTAACATAGCCTTCCTGGCATTTTCTCAGTTACCATATGAAGACATTTGTATTCTGCATTTAGTAAGGTTCTGAAGGGTATTTTCTTTTTTTTGGTGGGATCACACCTACGGTGCATCTTAGCAGGGTACTGGTGAAACTTATTAAATGTAGAGTTTCAATGTCTTTATATAGTGATCAAGAAAATGCCATGAAGGCTATCTGTAACAGTACGATCAAAACATTTCTGAATGTAT
>CAUYON010037814.1:0-13378 GCA_963573935.1 Arctocebus calabarensis | reverse complement strand
TTTCAAACATATATACAAAATAAGTAAACTTAAATCTTAAATTCTGTTCTACAAGGAGACCAAATCGTCTTAGAAACTGATTTTTAAGATCAGTAAATACTGGAGAACATACTAGAATATGATCTAATTATTCTTTCAGTTGCTTACAGAAAAAATTAAACCATAGTTATACATGTTATCTGGATTAAACTGCCTATTAATTAAGTAGGTTTAAATTTGGACTAAGGTATAGCTATTTGAAACAAGTAATACAGAAAGTTTTAAATAACATCTGCTTTGCTTATAAAGTATACATTTTAATACCTTATGTCCATGACTCAGAATGTTGGATTACAGCACACATTGACAGTAGTTGTCTATGGCAGGGAGACATTAAGTGGTCTTCTATGAAGGACAATAAAGAAGGAAATTTTTTTTTTTTTTGCTTCAGAGAAGAAAAAAATATTAATTAAAAATGGTATCAAGTAAAACAAAAGCCTGGTCCCAACAAAAGCCTGGTCCCAAAATAAAAGGGCCATTAATTGAAGAGAGCAATAGTACTCTGTATTGACACTAAAAAGCATTATCCCTATTATTAGGAATAATGTAAAACTAAACATAATCTTATGATAATGATTATTAGATTATCTAATAATCTATGATATCCACAAATAGTGCTATAATAGTGATAATGATTATTAGATTATCTAATAATCTATGATATCCGCAAATAGTGCTCCTTGGTATTTTTCAATAGAGCTGTACCTAATATCCACACAAAAACCTACACACACATGTTTATAGAAGCTTGATTTATAATTACCACAATTTGGAAGTTATCAAGATATTGTTCGGTGGATGAATGGATAAACTACATATAACTGTGAGACCTCTGGAAAAGGTAAAACTTTTTTTTTTTTTTTGTAGAGACAGAGTCTCACTTATTGCTCTTGGTAGAGTGCCACAGCGTCACACAGCTCACAGCAACCTCTGATTGCTGTGCTTAGGCGATTCTCTTGCCTCAGCATACCGAGTAGCTGGGACTACAGGCGCCCGCCACAACGCCTGGATATTTTTTGTTGCAGTTTGGCCGGAACTGGGATTAAATCCGTCACCCTCGGTATATGGGGTTGACACCTTATCCACTGATCCACAGGTGCAGCCTGAAAAGGTAAAACTTTTAAGATGGATATTTTCATTTTTAAAGACTAATATCACAATTCATTCATTTATTACATGAGAATTTATTGAGCAATTATTTCATGTTAAGACTTAAGGGTGCAGATGTGCAAGAAGGTGCTAGAAGGATGGTAGCTGTGTTGTGTTTAGCTATGTATAATTCAAGTCTTGGAAACCTTCAACCAATCAATCTATATTCACCAACAGTTAAACTCAAATTGAAAAGTAATACTTTGTACTTTATGGATCTCAACTTTCCAAATGTTTTTACTCAGTGAATTTGGAACCAAGTTTGTCATCAGAATCTGAAGGTATGATATTTTTTAAGTTTTTAAACAAGGGCTCCCACTTGCTATTTTGACAAATATATTCTTGCCTTTTCTGATTGCATGTTTCTGTAGGAGATAATTTTGAGCAGTCCCTGTCAACTAAAGTTAGATTTAATACAACCACCTGCCAGTAATAAAAAAAAAAAAGCATTGACATTTCCTTTTTATAATTATATACTGCCACTGATATGGGGAACCAAGACCCCATGGCCCTATATTTAAATTGTTGCCTGGCAGAATGCTCATTGTATTTCCCGAACCCCAGAAAAGTTTGTCCTTTTGAATTGTTATAAAACTTGCAGGTAAAAATTAGGGAATTGCAAAAGATACACCTGATCTGATAATGGCAAATACTCCATGCCAAACCCACATACTTTTTCTTAAATTTCACCACTTTCTTAAGAAAAGAGATTCCATATACTCAGGGAACATATAGTTTAGAAGAGCATAAATGTGGGTGGCACCTGTGGCTCAGTGAGTAGGGTGCTGGCCCCATATACTGAGGGTGGCAGGTTCAAACCCAGCCCCAGCCAAACTGCAACAAAAAAATAGCCAAGTCAAAACTGTCAAGTATAGAATATAGATGTTTTGGTATAATAATCAAGTAAATTTGATTAGTTTGATCTAACCAAGTCAGATTGTATAACAAAACAAATAGCACATTGTACCCCACATATACATGAATGTATTCATGATCTATATGTGTTTGACTTAATAAAAAGTTCCATAAATAAATTACAATGAATATTTTGTACAGAAAGAATTTTTTTATTTAAAAATATTAAAGGGGTAGAGATGTTTTTGTTACATGGATACAAGGTTTTCAGTGTGCCTGTCCCCAGGACAGCATCCATTGTACCCAAAAGGTAAATTTTATCCCTCATCTATCTTCCAATCCCCTGGCTTCTTAATTTCCAATTTCCTTTACATCTCTTTATGCCTGTGAGTACTTATCATTTACAGCTCCCCCTTATTAGTGAGAACATGCAGTGTTTGCTTTTCTGTTCCTGAAACACTTCACTTAAGATACTGACCTCCAGTTCCATCCAAGATACTATGAAAGACCTTATTTAATTCCTTTTCATGTTTGAGAAATATCCCACTGTGTGTTTCTCTTTCTTTATATTTTCTTTATCCGCTCAAGAATTGATGGGCACTTGGGATGATTCCATATCTTTGCAATTGTGAATTGTGCTGCAATAAACATTCAAGTGCAGGTGTTTTTTTGATGAAATTATTTATTTTCCTTTGGGTAGATACTGAGTAATGGGATTGCTGGGTCAGACGGTAAGTCTATTTTTGGTTCTTTGAAGAATCTCCATACTGTTTTCCATAGGGATTACTATACAGTCCCACCAACTGTGTATACATATTCTTCTCTTGGCCACATATGTTGTTTTTTGACTTTTTATTAGTGGGCATTTTGACAGAAGTGGGATAATATCTCATTGTGGGTTTAACTTGCATTTCCACGATGTGGAACATTTGTTCATATGTTTTTTTTGTTTGTTTGTTTGTTTTTTTTGAGACAGAGCCTCAAGCTGTCACCCTGGATAGAGTGCTGTGGCTTTACAGCTCACAGCAACCTCCAATTCCTAGGCTCAAGCGAGTCTCCTGCCTCTGCCTCCCAAGTAGCTGGGACTGCAGGTGCCCGCCACAGCACCTGGCTATTTTTGTTTGGGTTGCAGCCATCATTGTTGGTTGGTGGCCCAGGCTGGATTCGAACCCGCCAGCTCAGGTTTACATGGCTGGCGCCTTAGCCCGCTGAGCCATAGGCGCCGAGCCTGTTCATATGTTTGTTGATCATTTGTCTATATTTTAAAAGAAAATAACTTATGTTCATGTCTTTTACCCACTTCTTGATGGGTTTGTTTCATTTTCTCACACTTATTTATTTGAGTTCTCTGGAGATTCTAGAAACTAGTCTTTTCTCAGATATTCTCCCATGTTGGGTGCTGAAATTTATCTAATGCTTGTCTTGCATCTATTGATGACCATGTGGTCTTTGTTTTTGCTCATGGTTATGTAGTTAATCACACATTGAGTCATCCTTTCATCCCTGTGATGAAACCCTCCTGATCATGGTGAATTTTATTTTTAGTGTGCTCTTTTATTCTGTTTGCAAGTATTTTGATGAGGAATTTTGCTCCCATGTTCATAAGGTATATTGGTTTGTAGTTTCTGATGTATCTATTGTGTCCTTCCCTGGCTTTGTCAAGGTGATCTTGTCTTCATGGAATGAGTTAGAGAGATTCCCTCTTTCACAATGGTATGGAATACTTTCTGTAAGATGGATGAAATTTTTCTTTATAGAAAAATTATGGTAGAATTCAGCTGTAAATCCATCTGGTCTGGGATTTTTATTTACCTTGGACATGTTTTGAACTATTCTCTCTATCTCACTGCTCATTATTGGTCTGTTTATGATTTCTATTTCTTCATAAGCCAGTCTATATCTTTTTGAGTAGTGTGTCAAGCCAGTTCTCATTCAAAGTTAGTATTGAAATGTAGAATACAGTTCTGTTCTTCATGTTGAATTATACTTTGCTATTCTGTTTTCTGTCTCGTACTTCTGTTTTATAAAAGCTATGCATTTCAACTTTTAGTGGTTTACAACAGTAACTATCTGGTGTTCTGTGAATGTATTGCACACTGCTCAGCATTTCCTACAGGGCAGGTCTACTGATAACAAATTTCCTTAAGTATTTATGGAAAAAAGTATTTATTTCTCCATCACTTATGAAACTTAGTTTTGCAGGATACAAAATTATTGGCTGCAGTTGTTCTGTTTCAGAGGACTATAACTGAGGCCCAAATGCCTTTTGGCTTGTGAGATTGCTGCTGAGAAATCTGCAGTTAAACTGAAGAGTTTTTCTTTATAACTTAGTTGTTGTTTTCTTCTTACAGCGTAGAAAATGTTCTCCTTCATTTTGACTTCATTCAGGATGGTGAGCATGTGTCCTGGATATGTCCAGTTTCTATGAATCTTCTGTGTTTGATGACCATCTTATATTTAGATGGTCTCTGGCAACACTAGGGGAGTTTTCCTTAACAAGTCTCTTGAATAGACTTTCCATGCTTTTTGCTTTTCCTTTCCCACCCTCAGGGATACCTATAATTCACATATTGTCTCTTGTTATGTAGTCCCATATTTCTCTGAGTGATTGCTCATTCTTCTTTATTCCTTTCTCAAAAAGAAACAACACACATGAGCAATGTCTCTCACATTGCAAACAAAGTTTTATATTCAAATATTTTTATACTTTTTATATTCAAATTATATATTTGCTAGATATATAAATTATAATTTATATAATTATAATTACATAATTATTTATATAAATATAGCAAATATATAATTTGATACATTGATTTTGTCCAAATACCATCATCTGCTTTTATGGAAGCACTTGCAATTGTTCAGTTTGCAACAAACTGTTATCAACTATAGAACAAACTGTAGTCCCTAACATCTTTGGTATGCCATTTATAACTGCATGATTTGGGGGGGCACAAGGTATAGAGAAGACTCCATGCTCCATGGAGATGACAAATTGATGATAAAAAAGACATAAAATGATTTCCAGACCCTCAGATGGTCTCTATAGAGCATCAGTAAAATTGAATGTTTTCTAAGCACTGTCACCAAATGTGGCATTCAGGATAATGGAATTGAGGAACTGACAGTCAATTAGAATCTCAAGGACACCATGGTATTATACAACTGCTGATTATGTGGGGGCTTACCACTAATGCAGAATAAGTGGTTTTTATCAAAATGTGATAGAATGACAGCTGTTAAAGAAAGATCAAAGAAAGGATCTTTTTTCAAGAGGCACTACACTGGAAGAAATATTCATTTCAGTCTGCTATTTTTATCAATGCAATCAGAAGAAAGACATTGGGAATTCTTTAAAGTATAGAACTTTGTAGGACTTATATTAACTGCCTGGTTAGACAGAAAATAAAAGGAAAATTCATACCTCAGACATACTTGCTCAAATTTTAACCATAGTTTTTTTTTTTTTTAATGATTAAAACATTATGAAGACTGACCATTTAGCTGTATATAGCATTCTGTTTTTTTAAAAAAAAGAATTAACTTACTTGAAGGCAATGGAGGCTTTGGGAAGAAGAAAAGTAAGAGGTTTCTGAATTAAGGGAAGGTACCATTGACAAAATAATCTCATATAATTACTCTTTAAGGTAGCATATTATTTATTCCTGTTTAATGATCCACTTATGGTTAGAAAAAATGAGTGCTAAAATTGATAATTATACTATTCATTATTCTGTTTAGTATACTAATATGATAGATACATATCCAGAACATTAGAGAAGTGTTTAATTTGTCAAAGGGTTTAATTTCTAAGCCAGTTCCAGGGAAAAGATCAACAAGTGTGTTTGCCTTCACTCAGACTTGTGTTGACGTTCTCTAATAAATATATCACCTATGCTGAGCGGTGACTCATGCCTGTGATCCTAGCACTCTGGGAGGCAGAGACGGGTGGATGGCCTGAGCTCACAAGTTCAAGACCAGCCTGAGCCAGAGCAAGACCTCATTTCTAAAAATAGCCAGGCATAGTGGTGGACACCTGCAGTCCTAGCTATTTAGGAGGCTGAGAGACAAGAGAACTGCACAAGAATTTGAGGTTGCTGTGAGTTGTGATGCTCCAGACCTCTACCGATGGTGACAAAGTGAGACTCTCTCAAAAAATAAATAAATAACTCACCTAGGAAGGTAATTTAATTAATCTTCCTGAGTTAACTATTCAAATCAACATACTTTTTTATTTCTAAAGGAAAAGAATAGCAAAGCAGATGGAATATGAAACTTCCTTACATTTAATTTTTTTCCCAAACACAAGCCCTTACATGTATAAAAATTAATAAAAATTCCACCAATTTATCCAATGGAATAATTCCCTCACATGTACCCAATGGAATATAAACTATTATAATATGTATATGTATGTATTTCCAATATCTCCAGTGAAACTGTCCATAGGGAAATTTGTAGAGTTGCTCCTGGACTTAATGTTGAGGCTAGCTCCTGAAAAGTCCATTACAATTCACAAATATTGTAGGTCAAAATGCATTGAGTGCCCTGATAAAGCCATCATAAAGTCCATAAATCATTAACTTGAAACATCATAAGCAGAAGATCATCCGTATTCTTACCACTCAGTTTTGATAGATCTCCAAAGGATTCACTTTTAATGTTGATGATCAGTTCTATAGAAATAATTAAGTCTTCTGGAAAGCATTAATGAAATGTAGATAGAAAGACAAACAAAGAAACAAGCACACAAGCCATCATAAAACTGTCATGAAACTGCCATGAAATATCCATGAAGTTAGCATGGATCTTAACCCGCTAATTGAATTGCTATTTCAGAGCAGGAAAGAAAAGCAGCAACGTCTGATCTGCTTTATGAACTGAAGAGTTCAGCCCTGGCCCTGGTGTATTCAGGCATCCTGGGATGTGGGCGACCTGACTTATGACCCTGACTTATGACATCCCATTCTTACAAATGGGCTCTCGAGATCCCCCCAAATAACTTATAATTAAATATACTTACTACACTATCTAGCAATTGTGCATTGAATTATTTATCCAAAAATAAGGAAAACATGTTCATGTAAAAGCTTGTTTACACAGAATGGGAAAATTACATTTATTATAATCAAAACCTGGACACAACACAAATGTGAATCAAACTATTGCTTATTTATACAAAGTAACACCACTCAGCATAAAAAGAATTGAGCTATACATACGCAGCATGAATGACCTTCGTTTCTCTTCTGCTGTGAAAATAAAAATAACTTGCTTGCCTCAGAGTAAAAGGAGGTTCAATGAGAAGCGTCTTAAGGGAAAACCTGGGAGGACTTAAATGTATTATATTTTCACTGGAGTGCAAGTTATATGAACTAATGTACTTATCAAAACTTACCAAATTGTATGCATAGTATTTGTGGATCTCACTGTGCACATATTTTATGTATGAAGAACTGCAGATAAAAATTATGTGCGCTCAGGCCATTTTCCTCCCCACTCTATCCATCAGTTGAGTAAAGAAGCACTAAAAGTGAAAAGTCGAGTTAACTCAGAATCAGGATTTGTCAGAGAGAGAAAGAGAAGAAGGCAGAGAAGTTGAAAACAGCAAAGGTACAGGTCAAAATTGAAGGCTGCAGAGGGTTGACCACAGAGGAAATCAAGTCCACTCAAAAAGAACATTTTTAGAGAGTAGCCAAGGAATAATGCTGAAATCATAGCAAGTTGCAGGCAGAGAATTCAACACTAAAACTTAAGATTTTTAGCAAATTTGACAAATATAAGTTTGATATGTTTGATCTGTGAGTGATAAGTTTGATATGCTTGATCTGTGATTTACTCGCCCTGGTAAATTCCTTGTAACAAAGTATTGCTAACTAGATGGCATAGCACAGCATAAGTTGATTGTTGGCAGATAAATCAAGGTGTTATCTGGGCCTTGTTCTCTCAGAAGTCATCAGGGAAGGATCTGCATCTGACTCCTCTCCCAGGTCTGGTAGTTTCACCACCCCTGGCTGTGGGTGGTGTTCTTTCTCTATCTCCATATGGTTTTTCCTCTGTGTGTGCCTGTGTCTTGAAACCTGGCATTCTCCCTATGTATGTGTCTCTGTGCTCAAATTTCCCATTTTTATAAGGCCATGATCAGATTGAATTAAGGGCCACGGAGATAACCACCTCTTAACAAATGGCATCTGCTACTATCTTACAGCCAAATAAAACCATTTTCTGAGGAATTGGGGTGTAGGACATTAACCCATGATGGGGGATATAATTCAACATATACTATATACAACATGTCTATGGGGAGCAAGGTACCAAAGGAACTGAGGTAATAGTGATGACCACCAAGATTGACGTGGCGATATGACATGAGTCAGAGGAAAGGACAGAGGAACAAGGGTGTAGATGTGGCATGGAGAACAGGGAAGGTTGCCACTGGGGAGTCAATATGTATAAAAAAAAAAAAAGAGTAAAAATTTTTGAGGGAAAGCTAAGTTGACATCATTTGCAGCCTGAGAATACAGAAGAATCAGCTGTCCTGAGAGGTGGCACAGTGGAAAGGCTGAATGAAAGAGGGATCAGAGAAAGCAGCACAGCAAGGCAAGTGCCAGGGACAGAGCCAGGCCTGCCAACACACGGGCTGGGTTGCTGCCTCTGAGCAGGCCACTTCCTCACTCCTCGTCCTCACCATATTTACTGAAAGTGACCTTCCGTTTTATGTCTTTTGGTTTTGAAGAGGAAAAGGCCAAACTCTTTTCCCTGAAGGCCTTTGCAGAGGCTGTTACCTCTGTTTGAAACATG
The DNA here is from genome assembly GCA_963573935.1 of Arctocebus calabarensis. Lineage (NCBI taxonomy): Eukaryota > Metazoa > Chordata > Mammalia > Primates > Lorisidae > Arctocebus > Arctocebus calabarensis. The sequence goes on along the minus strand of CAUYON010037814.1, from coordinate 4,531 downwards.
ATATTTGCATGGCTGGGTCATTAAAGTTATCCTTCTCCCAGCCTAAATGTCATCAGCTCAGAGAAGCCATCCCTGCCAAAGCAATCAAAAGTGACTCTCCAGCAAATAACTGTCACAACTTATTTTAACTATTTGCACAGAAGACATCACTATCTGACAATTTCTGACTTATATATTGCATCTATTTCACCAACCAATATATATAAGCTTGAAATGAAAAGGAATTTTACTACTGATCACATCTATGTTCCCAACAACTAGAGCAGGGACTGGCGGAGGGAAGCACTTACAATGCATTTAGGGAACGAAACATGACATCTCTTTGTTGCACCCTGTGTTCTCAGAATGTTGCACAGACCCTGCCATACGTAGGTGCTCAGTAAGTAATTCTGAATGCATTGATCAATTATTTGATAGATAATCAAATGTAATGACCTTTTTAATAATTACCAGAGATGGCACAGATTGAAATACATGAGAATAATTTTTCACCTGAAACTTTTCAGAATGAATTGCTTCCATCAAAATTTTGGAAGGTGTAGCAAGTGTGGTGGGTTGAATAATAGCTCCAAGAGGCTTAGCCAATGTGATTAAGTTACAGTTCTGGAGTTGGGGAGATTATCCAGGATTATCTGGGTGAGCCTGGTATAATCACTAGGGTCCTTTGTAAAAGGAAGCAGGAAGATCAGACTTAAATAGAAAGTGATGTGATGACAGAAACAGAGGAGAGTAAGTCAGAGAGAAATTTGAAGATGCTACATGGCTAGCTTTAAGGATGGAGGAAGTAGGAAGAAGCCACAAGCCAAGAAATGTAGGAACGTTCCAAAAGCTGGAAGCAAGAAATAGTTTCTCCTCTAACATCACCCCAAATATGTCCAGAAGGAATGGTGCCTTGAGCTCCTATTTACTTTATTCTATTCTATTCTATTCTATTCTATTCTATTCTATTCTATTCTATTCTATTCTATTCTATTGTGACAAGTCTCACTCACTCCTAAGCTAGAGTGCAGTGGCATCATCTTCACTCACAGTAACCTCTAACTCCTGGGTTCAAATGCTCCTGCCTCAATCTACAGGGCTCCAGGATTCCCATTTTAAATTCCTGACCTCCAAACTAGTATAAATGTGTGTGTTTTAAGTGACTTAATTTGTCATACTTTATTACAGCAGCAATAGGAAACAATATAAAGCAGGTGAGGACCAGAGATGGGAAGTTTGGATCCATGGATTCATTGAACACTTTAAGGGGTCTTCAAAATTTGATTTGTCACATTATATTTATAAAGTTATTACTATATTACAATGTGTAAATGAATATAGAAACATAAATGTGTGCATTCACATAACATAGATAGCTTTCCCATATGATACTAATTCATAGAATAAAATGATATTGCTATTGAAATAAATGAAATTCCTATGTATAAGTATGTATTAATAAATTGTTTTGCCCCTTAGCCTCATTAGAAACTGGCTTGACCTCTTTATTCACTGTCCTCTAAATTATGTGCAATTCTCTGTTACAAAAACAGGAGTCCTATAAATGGGATGCTTTAATGTTGCCATAATAGACTAGATCTAAGTCTTTAAATGGCAATAAAAAAGTAGTATTTTACAACTAGTGAAATTTTTATGTGCTTAGTCCTTAAATTATGATCAGCAGCAACTTTCTCAGAATCCACATTTTAATAATACCTTCAGGCAATTCCTATACACATTACATTGGAAGAACAATGGTTTGTTTCATCCAATCATATTTTGTTTTATGAATAAAGACTTATTTTCTGAGAAATTAGCCATCAAACTTAGAACAAGACATCAAATCTCACATTTCAATCAGGAACTCTTTCTGCTAGGATTTTTTTTCTTCTACTAGTCTTAATAATACGGTCTCAAAATAAATTTTTTAAAAAAATTGGCACACATCTTTGGCATAAGTCTGAAAATATACAAAGGTCATCACTGCTGTCAAGTCAATATGATCAATCACTTTGTGTTACTACATTTTAAATATTGAATCCTTAAAATTGAAACACTGGTAAATGTGACTGAGCATTTTACCTTTAATTATGATGACTACCTGAAGGCCAAGGTGAAGGGTGGAAAACATGCTGCTCTATTTGTTGTAATCACACGAGTTGTCTTCCTAATGAATTAATTATTTCAGTCTTTCACCTCTGGGAGTAACTGACTTTAAGTGGTAGAAGAAAACATGAACCCATTAAGTTGGGGAAATCAACAAAGTTTATGAATAAAGGGACTCAACCTAAAATTTACCTCTGTAGAAATGAGAATAAAACTTTGTTTTCTATAGGATTAGTTTGTTGATTGTACCTAATTGTAAATTAAATTATGCTTATTTTCCTATCAATTTTCTGATTTTCATATATCCAAATATCATAGAGGTATCAACTAAATTGTCCTGCAAAATAATATACATATTATGCACAATATACCCAAATATTTCACTTGTAATAAATGCTTTGCATTCTGAAGAGAAGATCAAAAATGAAGCTTTCTAGATCATTTAAATATAAGTGATAAAAACATCAATTAATCAGCTAGTGACATAGATGACACAAATTTCAAATCAGAACACATTCGAAAGAGAAAAAGTGACAATAGATTTGTAAGAAAATTTACTATTATTATCTTGTCTATACTTTTTGACATATTGTCAAACTATGCTTTTTTTACAAATTTCCTACAGAAGGAAATGATTTATTTATTTCAAGCAGCCTAAAATATGATCTGACTTATGATATTATAATTCAGTGGTATTGGAAGTTCTTTTGCAAATTAGAGAGCATTTACCCATTTTTTTATAGTTGGTACTGACCACAATTATCTTTTTATTTTATAGTTTCTCTTCTATCAAATGTTAATCTGTCAAACTATAGTGTCATTTATTAAGGGTTGAAAAGAAAGTAATTACAAATTTTTGATACAAACATTCAGCATATGTCATTATTTTCTTTATTGTTTAAGGTAATGGAAGAAAATCACTATATGCAAAATTGAATTAATAATGAGATGAATCAAGATGAATCACAAGTAATAAAGCGTATTTTTACAATAAAATAAAACCAAAAGTGACTAGAATTATTGGAACTTGGTTTTTCTACATTGTAACATGAGGGAAAAAAACCAAATTTTAAAAAATTCATAGTAATATAAGAGTAGAACCACAACTGCAGAAATATTAACATAAATAAAAAATAATGCTGATAAATAGATAGTTAATAGTCATATAAAAGATATATGAATAAATGATTGAAAGTTCCATATAAAAGTCAGAAAATACATTGCTATTTTGAATAAAATTGTTGTAGAATTTATTTTTTTATTGATTCTTTATTTATTTTATTTTATTTTTTTACTAAATCATAGCTGTATCCATTAGTGCAATCAAGGAGTACGATGTGCTGGTTTCATATACAATCTGAAATGTTTTCATCAAACTGTTTAACATAGCCTTCATGGCATTTTCTTTCTTTCTTTCTTTTTTTTTCCAGTGGTAAGACAGAATTTATTTACAGAAAAGAATACAGAAAACACTAAAGTTCCTAGTAGAGAGAGAGAACTCAGGTGGGGAGAGAAAAGCTCTCTCTGTTTCTCTCCCAGTCTTTCCCCATCTCCTCCTTTAGGCTTTTAGTCTTGGGGTATGGGTTCCTTGGGCAGGAAAGGAATGAACACAGTCCCTTCCGCTGGGGGCAAGGTGAATGAATGTATTGATGAAGGAAGACAGTCCCTTCTGCTCAAGGCAAAGTGAATAAATGTATCAATGAATGGACACAGTCCATTCATGGAATTGAGGCCTAGGAAATTCACATGAAATTGACCTAGGCATAGGAAATGGGGGTTCCACATTTAGTCCTAAGTGTAAAGTGAAGGAGACACCAAGGCACAGGTGTCTCCCTGGCAGTTGTCCAGGCTTTTTGGCTATTGGAGCCTCTGGTGGGGGTTGGAGGTCCCCCTCCTTGCCTGTCATCCAGCCCGCTGGTTCTTCAGCTGGCTGCTGCAGCGCCGATACAGCCAAGGAGGAGGCGGCAGGTCCGGCAGATCCGCTGAGCTGGCTAGGGCGCCAAATGCCCTGCACTGATTCTCCCTCTCTGAGTAGAAACTCCAACTGATCTTAGGGAAAAGGGCGAAGACTTGATCTAACTGCTTCCTGCTGAATCGGGGGATGATAGAAGGGGGCAGTTAGGGTTTCTCTGGAGGGAGAGTGATACAGGGGTTCAGGGACTGGAACCATCTTTATTGCATGTGATGACATTTCTGGAAAACATAAATCTGATTAGTATAATCAGTAATAGGCAAAGGTAGAACAGCGTCAGGTCAGAAGCATTTATTCAGTGATGCTAAAAGAAAACCATATTAGGATTTTTCTGGCTGTTTCCTAAATTATAACTTCAAACTTTCTTTTGGCTCACAAGTGTAGGTGGTCTGTGAGAAATGAAACATTTTCTTAGTCAAATACACACATTTTAATAATCTCTAATAAATAGAAAAATATTATTAAACCAAGAAT
>CAUYON010037813.1:0-38363 GCA_963573935.1 Arctocebus calabarensis | reverse complement strand
TAATACATCCCTTTTGGAAAGACGTTTGGAGAATACTCAAAGATCTAAAAATAGACTTGCTATTTGACCCTATAATTCCTTTACTTGGTATCTACCCAGATGACCAAAAATCACAGTACAACGAAGATATCTGTACCAGATTGTTTATTGCAGCCCAATTCATAATTACTAAGTCATGGAAGAAGCCCAAGTGCCCATCTATCCATGAATGGATCAATAAATTGTGGTACATATATACCTTGGAATGTTATGCATCCTTAAAGAAAGATGGCGACTTTTCCTCTTTCATACTTACATGGATGGAGATGGAAAACATCCTCCTTAGCAAAGTATCTTACGAATGGAAGAAAAAGTATCTAATGTATACAGCCCTAATATGAAGCAAATTTATGTCTTTCATTTGAAGGCTACAATCCAATTATTGCACAAGAAGACGAGGAAAGGGGAGAGGGAGGGAAGGGGAGGGAGAGGGTAGGGGAGAGAGGATAAAGGGTGAGAACACACTTTAGGTGCATCTTTGAAGGGTCATGGGAAAACTACTAAATGCAGAACAAAAATGTTTTCACACAGTAAATGAGAAAATCTCATGAATGTTATGTCAAACAGGCGGATGAAAATATCTCAGATTGTATATGAAGCCTGCACACTGTACCCCATGATTGAACTAATGTATACAGCTATAATTCAATAAAAAATAAAATAAAATAAAATAAAGTAAAATAATGATAGCAATGCTGTATTCAGTGATTCTACTCGAGCAGTAAGTGAAATGAAAACACAGCAAAACTATCATGGATGTGAGAGAAGAATTCAGAATAATCCATTATAAATAGAGTCACTAGGCTTGGTGCCTTTAGCACAGTGGTTACGGGCCTAGCCAAATGCACCAAGACTGGCAGGTTCGAGCTCAGCCTGAGACTAGTAAATAACAATAGCAACTGCAATAAGAAAATAGGTAGGCATGGGGCAGGCACCTGTAGTCCCAGATACTTGGGAGGCTGAGGCAAGAGAATTGCATAAGTCCAAGACTTTGAGGTTGATGTGAGCTGTGAAACCGTGACACTCTACCAGAGGGAACATAGTGACACAAAGTCTCAATAAAAAATATATATATAAATAAAAAAAATAATTAATTAAAGATAAGTAAGAAATAAACTAAATTTACCATTGAAGCCACATAGTATAAGGTGAAAAATAGCTCAGATTAGATGGAAATCACATTGTGATGTCCAGGGTGACTACTACCCATACATATATAATTAAATAAATATTTAACTGACAGGCCAGGAAATGAGAAAACATACAATCACGTGAAATTCTCATTCCATTTGAGAAAACCAGAATAGGAAGAAAAAGAGTGAAGAGTGAAAAACAAACCAACAATAAGAAAACTAGAAAAGAGGAACAAATTTAAAATAGTTATAAACATGGTAAATATTAACCAAATTGTACAGAAAAAACTTATATTAATGGTCCAAACATACCAATTGAAAAAAGATTGATAAATTGGACAGATTCTATGTTGCTATTGATAAATTACACAGGGTCTATGTTGTCTTCAAGAAGCCCATTTCAATTAATATATCAGAGGTAGATTAAAAGAAAAAAATGAAGAAAGGTATACCATATTAACACTAATTGAAAGAATGTTCTAGTAGGAATAATTTCAGATCAAACAGATTTCACATCAATAAAGCAATTTTCAGAGATAATTAGAACTATTACATAATGGAAGTGGATTAAATCTCTAAGAAGAGATAAGAGTTAATGTTTGTGTGTGTCCCCCATAAAAAAATGTCCAAGTATTTGTGGCAAAAGGAGAATTGCAGTAAGTGCAAGAGTTTGCTTTGACAGCTGGAGAATTCACCGCCACTCTGTCAGGGATTGACAGTCCCAGAAAGTGGAAAATCAGTAAGTATGTAGTTGAACTGAACAGCATCATCAATCAGCTGGATAGAAATGACTTGTACAGAACTATTCAACCCACAAAATTATTCTTTCAAAGCTCATGTGAAATATTCACCAAGATAGACACCATTTGGGGCCATCAAACATATGTCCAGAAATTAAAACCAGAAAACATAGCAAATATGTTGTATGATGTACATGGAATACAGGGGAATGATACTAGGAGTCAGAAACAGAAATATAGCTGGGAAATACACAATTATTTGTAGATTAGACAAATCACTTCTACTGGGTCAATGAGGAAATCTTAGAACAAATTTTGCTATTTGAACTAAATAAAAATGAAAGTGCTAGTAATTAAAAATCATGGGATACAGCAAAAGCTGTGTTTACAGGTAAACATATGACAATGGATACATGTCATAGAAAATAAAAATGATCTAAAATTGATCATATAGGCATCCTGTATAGGACGCTGAAAAGTAAGAACAAATCAAATCCAAAGGAGTCATACAAAATCATTAAAAATACAATGGATTCTTTAGAGAAGTTTCTTTTCAGATCTTTTGCCCATCCTGAGATGGGATCTCTTGATCTTTTCTTGCAAATACATTGGAGTTCTCTGTGTATTCTGGTTATTAAGCCTTTGTCAGAGGCTGCTTGTGCGTTTTTTGCTAAATAGCAACCTAGTTTTAGGACCGCTGTTAGAGCTTTCTGTCCCTGATGCTCGGTAAACTCTGCTATTTAGCAAAAACACACAAGCATTTTACATTTCCTTACTTTCCCTCCTCTGGAGTCCTAGGTTTTCCCTTTCTCATATTAAGATCTGTCACTGTCAGAGTTTCTTCCTCTATCTCGCTCCCTTTCACTACGACCAGACTCCCTGGATTGTGTCATTGAAGCACAATCTGTGTTTCATCTTTGGCCAGGTCTGCCAGAAAAGCCCTCTCTCGCAGGTTCACCTAATGTCCTATATCAATGGTTCCTACTTGCACAGGGATGGAGCCTTCCAAGTTGGATATGCTAAAGACTAATGTGCACAATTCTCTTGACTATTGAGGGTTAGCTACTGTTATGTCAACTCAGATGGTCAAATCAATCACCTTAATGCAGGCTTGCAGAAAAGCGGAGAGAATGAAAGTTAATATCTATAAAGATAGTCACTATGCTTTTGAGATAATAAATAATTTTGAAACTGTGAGACCAGGGAAACTTCATTTTGGCACCTAGTAACCCAGTTTACAAGGACACTAAAGAGCAAGCTCTTAGAAGCATTTCCACGAGTACAACAGTTAAGCGTAAGGAACGTAATACAAAAAAGCTCAGATAAGGCCTAGAGAAATAAAGGAGCTGATAAATATGCTGAATTGATCACTTCCTTCTCAAATCCCAAAAGGTCCATATGCTCTGTAAATCATGGGACTTCTCTTCTACATTTCCTGAAGGACAATGAGCTCTATTGTGGGATTACCCCTCATTGTCAGAGGATTCTCATCCCAATGTCTTTAATATGTTCCCAAAAGAGATCATGACAGCAATCTGCATGGCCCAAATTTCAGCCAAAGATTCAGACAGAATTGAATAGAGAAAAGCTGGACCTACAGAAATGGACCTAAATTTCATCTACAATCTTTGTGGAGGAGTTGGCATCTTTCGGATTCCATCCTGAGAAGTCTTTTATTTGCCTAAAATGTTCAACTCAACAATAGTCATTGACTCATTGCTGAAGTGATGTGTCTGGTCTCTGGATAATATCATTACTGGCCTCCACCAGATGACTCACCTCTCAGGAAAATCATAGTCCATGGTACTCCATAACCACGTCCCTTCTGCATGATCCTTTCTACAAAAGGAGTCACTTGCACAATGGTCTGACTGCTCTGTTTTCCACAGTAATCCAAGCAACATCTTTGGCATGATAAGAAAGATTTGACAAGTGAATGAAGAAATGTACTACATCACTGCTGTCAAACTGGAGCCACCCAGAAAAGAGGACAGGTCCTGGGACTCTTGTTGGAGTCTATCAAGCATATAAAGTTGGGCAGATGAATGAGGAAGCCAGTTCTATTTGTCTTTCTGTTGTCTCCATAGGTATATCCCTCCAACAAATGCCTTGATTACACAGTGTAGCAACATCACCAAGCGCCAACAAACAATTCTGTTGATCCTTCATGAACAAAAGATGCTAGACAATAAATGTATGTATATTGTTTAGAGGAAAGAATAATGTCTTCTCTTTCTTTAAACGAGGGAGTGGCTAGGACTCCCTCCTTGATCATGCTTTTGTCAGGCTTCTTTGACTACTCTTTCTGAATAGGCATCATCTTTAGCCTGATGAGTCTTATTTGGGGAGAATCTTCCCAGACTTCGTATCTAACTAATTTCCTCCCCTTCCTCGTTTACTTATCTGATCAGTTTCTTCTCCTTCCTGCTGATGTCTAAACACATTCCTCTTACTAATGTTCCATTGGCCCAGTCCCTCTCGCTCTTCTTATTCAGAGATAATTTAATACTCAAATCTCTCTCTCCTCTATTACAATTGCTCAAATAAAATCCATCTTACCAATTTTTAACAAGTATCTGGTGCAATTTCTCAAGACAAGAGCTATTCGTACAGTAGTGGGAATTATCTGTGTATCATATGTGTTACTAAACAGTTTTTCTTAAGTCTTTTCAATGTCTATAATTGTGAAGTTTTTTAATTTTCTTGCCAAGAAATATTTAATTTCTATATAAAGTGATTTTCCTCTATGGTTTCTAGCCTTGATGTCCAATTACAAAAAATGTTCCGTTTTATTGTTCTTTAAAGTGTTTATTCATAAAATTGAATTAAATTAAAAGAAATATCCTAAATATTGTGAAAGTGTAAATTATAAATGTACACAAAAAATATTTCATGATTCCCAGAAGGAAATTGGGAAGTTGATTATATATTTCTCTACTATAAGCAAGATTGCAACAGTATTAAAAAACAGTAATAGAAATAGATAAATAAATTAAGATTGCATGCCTCTAAGGAGTGAGACTATAGGATAGGAGTATTATAAAGATTTACAATTTAATTCTTAAAGAGTCAATATTTGAATATGTGCATGTGTTAATGCACTACTATAATATCACATAAAATAGAAGGAGAAGAAAAAAAGATGAAGAAGAAAGAAACACTAAAGGGAGACAGAGGTAATGTAGAAAGAAATCCATCACTTCTTCTCATCTTCTTTCCAAAAGATTCCTCCCCATGGGAAATAAAGGTGCTTGCTACCAAAATCAGGAAAATAATATTTTGTTATCCTTTTGTTCCCTAGAATTCTAGATCATATTTCAAGGAAAACCTACATACATTTGTTTAGGTTTTCACTCATGAAAGCAAATGCAAAATACATTCATATTTGATAAAGACTGAAGAATAAGCTAAAAAAAAATTGTCCCTCTTTCTAATCTTTAAAAACCTGAAGGAATTCTGAAAATGTTGCAAGGGTTTTGATCATATGGTAGAATATCTGTAAATTGGCCTTCAAGAAACTATAACAAACTGGTACATATGGAGGTGGTCAACATAAGGAACTAGGCCTACAGTACTGATACTTACTAGTGCTGTGTTTTGGTGTTGGAAAATGAGGTCAACTTACAGAGGTGGTGAATGTAGGATGGTGGTCAACTACGGAGATTCGGTTGTAGTTGTGAATTACATCATTGTTTACAACATTGAAATGAGTCAAGGACTCACCATAAACTAGATGACTAAAAGCTTAGAAGGAATGAAACAACATTTAAACTCATTTAAGCCTTCTGTGGAAAAATCCATCCTTGTCTCACCATATATTTATAAGTGGCAAAGAAAATTTACAGCTCCTTCTCATTTATGTGATTTACCCTAAAGCTTAATAATTATTGTAGCATGCTTTTCTCCTTCACAAAAAGAATTAAAAGAAATTGGTTGCCAAACATAATCTTGCATTAGTATGATTTATAAAACAGAAATATACCAAAAAACCCTGCAACTTAATCCTAATAAATCACCTTTTTCATTGTGATGATGCAAGTGAAGTTGAAAATAAATTACCACTGGAGTGATTTTTTCTTTTTGTAGAGAGAGTCTCACTTTATCGCCCTCGGTAGAATGCCGTGGAGTCATGCAGCTCACAGCAACCTCCAGCTCCAGGGCTTAAGCGATTCTCTTGCCTCAGCCTCCCAAGTAGCTGGAACTGCAAGCACTGGCCACAATGCCTGGCTATTTTTTTGTTGCAGTTTGGCTGGGGCTGGTTTTGAACCCGCCACCCTCGATATATGGGGCCAGCACCCTGCCCTTTGAGCCACAGGAGCTACCCTGGAGTGGGTTTTAACTATAATTAATATATTCAAGTAAATACATATTCAACACATATACATAGTAAGGTGGTATACACATCTATATGGTTTATTATCAACTTGAAACACCAAGACTGAAATACTGAGTGCCACTTGGAGGACAGCATTTGTCTCAATTTTCTCTCTTAATTAAAATGCATCCAAGTCTTAACAATTTCTGATTTTATTACAACTACTATATTATACCTAATATTATTGGGGTCCCCTCCAAATCTCATATTAAAATTTGATCTCCAATGTTGGAAGTGGGACCTGGTGGGATGTATTTGTGCCATTAGGGCAGAACCCTCACGAATGGCTTGTTGCCCCGACTGCCATAAGGAATGAGTTGTCACTTCATTAGTGCACGTGAGGGCTGGTGGTTTAAAGGAGCCTGGCCCCAGCTCCTCCCTCGTTTGCTCCCTCCCTTACCATGGGGTGCACCTTCTTTCCTTTGCCTTCCATCTGTATTGGAAGCTCCCTGAAGCCTTCACTAGAGGCAGATGCTGGTCCCAGGCTTAGACAGTCTACAGAAGTCGAAGAAATTATCTTTTTCTTATAAATTAGCAAGTCTCACATATTCCTTTATATCAGTGCAAATAGACTAACATAATACCCTAAATTATGCACATTATAGGGTATACAATAACTTGATTATATATTTCTCCACTATAGACAAAATTGCAACAGTATTAAAGAAATAATATCTAAAACTCCTAGTTCCCTAAGAGAAGAAATTTCCAAAAAAGAAGTAATTACTAGATTATAAAATCTGAGTATTTTCAAAGTTCTTGACATGCTTTGGCTTATTCTCTTTGAAACAAGTGCACCAAATTTAACATTTGAAATAAGATCTGCATGCTGCCAATTAATTTAGATAGATGAAAATACTTTAATAAAAATATTTTTAATGAAAATTATGCAGGTTTTTGGAAGTAAGCATATAGCTCTATTGTAATCTATATTTAAAAAGTCAATAGTTATATATTTATCTGTGTGTCTAAAACTATGATTTTTAACTATGGAGCACTGATTTCTTAAAAAAAAATACATTGATTAAAGGTAAATAAATACATTGTAAGGTACACGTAGAGTTCCAAAGAAGGCAAATTTTATTGGAGAGCTTAGATAATTATTAGAGGATTCAACAAAAAGAGAATATAGCAATTGTTTATTAAACATTAGATGCTATGTTAGAATTATATAGATATCTCATCTGTTTTATCACATCTGGAATATAGTTCTGCTTTCCACTTTACTGTCTTGTTTAAAACATCATTACCCCAAAAAATAAAAAAATAAAAAGACACACATATTTTCCTTCATTTACAAAATAACCTTTTATTTGTTGATTAATATCCAGATAATTGGTTAAATTATGATTATTTCAAATGACTTAACTCTATTGATTCCACATAAAAGAAATAGAAAAACTTACAACACTTTTAGGCAGCTATTAATATTAGGTGGCTTTTCTTATACTATTTGTTAATTCTCTTAATTTAGATTAGCAGCTCAAAATGTATATTTATTTATGAATTGCAAATAATGACTTCTAGGTGAAGAATGAAGGTTTTGCAGAACAAATTTGGCCATAATAGGCAAAATTTAAAAAGAAAAAGAGGCAGTCCCTTTTTTTATTTATAAAAGAGACACAGTAATCAAGTGCTTACAGAAAGAGAAATTCCTATTTTTTTCTTTACCTTACACTTATAACCAGTCTTAATTCAATTTTAGAAGAAAAATATAAATCAAGGAAAAATTTGTTCAGATTTATTTAAACTCAGTAGAATAATTTATAGACTATTTCCACAAAAACTTTTTATTTAAAGGAAATACTACTTTTTTTTAAAAAAGCTGCTTTATGGCTAAAGGATAACAACAAAAATGTTTGTCTAAAAGCCAAAATAATATAAAAGTTTTCATTTTTACAAAACTGTTGTTTCCTTACCTATAAAACGCATAGAAAGAACAGGTAAACAACTGTGTCACAGAAATATATTTCTCAGAGACAGTGATTAATTGCTTATTCTGAAGATCAGCCAGGTCCTTTTCATAATCAGAGAACATTTATCATATGTGATTTTCAGTTGCAAATGGAAAATTTCCCCAAATTGGTAGAATAACAACAAGCAATTCATTCCTTGTATTTACTGGTTAACTCAATATTCATTACATTTATGTTAGTAAATCTATGCAATTTTGTCATTTAAAATTCATTCGTTGGATTTTGTTTGGAATAATACATTATGTATAATTTATTGGTGGAAATTCAGAAGTTATTACAAAATGTTTGACACCATTACCATTGCAATATAATTACTTTTAAAAAATTATTTTTATGTTTTTTTAAGGTCTGATAGATCAGTTAACCCATTTTTTATTTGTAAAGAAAATGTATACATAACTATTTGTTAATTGGTTGATTTTTATTGATTATTCATAGGTTTACATATGATTACATTTTTTACCATTTTTATAATTTCTTTTATGAACTTATTTGTTTACTGCTCAGCCAGCTTATTTGTACTTTGTGTTGATGTCTAAATTTTTTTAAATACTTTATTACCGATAGTGACCATACTGACTTTGCTTAGTCATTTTGATCTTATTTTCATTTGTGACACTCTTTTTCAATGTTTAATATACTGCCAATAAATTAAGAGCCATTTTTAGCATATAATTAGCTGTATACCTTACAGAGATTGTTTTTATTTTCAAAATACCTTTTAAAGAAAACGTCTAATAGTTATGCATATAATTATTGCTTTAGACATTTTGGTTAAGATTTATATCCCCAGTACTACAATTATGTTTCATATTAAGTTATATTTGGCAAATAACTACATGTATGCTATATGCAAATTTGGACATTTTGCATACTAACCAGCATTTGAAATATTTCTTATTGATTTGTCTATGATGTATATCTCTGATAACACTTTACTAGATACACAATATTTAAGGACTCATTCACATTCATGATTTATTTACAAGATCTTAATGAGTCTTATTACTTTGAGTAATTAGATGAATTCCATCAAAGTAAATCATCAGCCTACTAAATATATAACATGTAAATATATAGTTTGACTATAAAAACTCTATAATACAAAATAATAACTATGCTCTGAGAAAGCAGAAGATACAAAGAAGTTAAATGTTCATATCAATCCACATAATTTTGATATTGTTTGTCCTATTTTATAAGAAGCAGGTCTTAATGTTCTTTCTACCATTTCCTTATGGCAAAATTAAGCATAAAGAACCTTCCTCCCTCCATCCACACTCTCTTCTCATCCTCCCTCACTTCTTTTCTTCCATTCCTTTCTTGTGGAATATTTGACACAGAAATATCTAGCAGCAGAGACCATTTTTCCTGCTATTTTAGTGTTTCTTCGTCTCGTTGCAGTTACCGTACAGATTGTCTGCTTCACACACAAGTATCCATTACAATAATCCCTAAGTTGTAAGTTAGTCACCACTTGAAAACTTACAGTAATGAGAGGCATATACCACACCAGGATCACCTATTTCAAATCATCTTTTTATAGACTATAATGGTTGTTTAATACTCATTATGTTCATTTTATTCTCCACAAGTTCTGCATAGAAGTCTGCCCAGCATGAAGTCTTCGTGTGACTTCCTTTTTAATAGACAGAGATAATAAAACTTACCAGATCAATGTGACTATTAAAAGAGTTCATGGTTGTCAAGTTCTTAGAAGGGGAACAATCAAAAATGTAGGGGAGGCTGTGCTGACAGAATCTGATCCCTCCTCGGTGCTGAGACGCCCACCTGCTCCTTTGCCTCCCATCTTGATTGGAAGCTCCTTGGAGCCCTCCCCAGAAGCAGATGCTGGCCCGGTGCTTATACAGTCTGCAGAAGCATAAGCCAAATAAATTACCTTTTCACTGTAAACCACCCAGTATCAGGTGTTCCTTTACAGCAACACAAAATGTCATGTTATATCTCAAAGCACATTTTTAGCTGATACCATTTTCATAAAAAGGAAGAAAATAAGGGTCTATGTTGACCATGCTATTGGAAGAACTGGGAAAAAAAATGTGTGTTTGATTCTAGTCCAATAATGTGACAACCACTACCAGCTCTGGTAAGTATATTTTGCGCGGTGGCTTGGCCTAACGATTAAAAAAAAAATAACTGAACAATATTTACAGACCTCTATGGTTAAAATGGCATGAGAGAAGGTCACAGTTATTCTAGCATACTACAGCAAATCAATGTAGTCCCTATGAAAATTAGTATGTTTCGTAAATTATTCAACATTTACTTGACTTCATTAGTTGTGTTGGGGTTCAAATATGTTTTAAAACCATTCGAATCTGATGAAATAGTAGGATGCTACCTATCTTAAAATTTCACGTAGATTTAGTATTAAGATTGGCATTATATATATGTCAATCTATTTTTTTTAGGATTTATTTATGCTTCCAGGTACTTTTTAACCCCAAATACCAATTTATGACCTAAACAACTCTCTCCAGTGTCAGAACTGTTCCACGTATAGTGAGACAAAACGAATTAACTGGGAGGTATCTTCGCCTGGGCTTCTCAGTACAGACTTTATGCAATAATCAATCTCCAAACTCTCACAAAACCCTCTCCAGTTGATCACCAGCTTTTCTACTTAAAAAACAGCTGTGATTGGCGCATATTTGCATTTTCTTTAAGTATTTATATAGACGTAATAGTGTCCTTGCGAAACTGTCACTTTTAATAAATCCATCTGCCTTTCGTCTAAAATCCAGCTGCATTGAAAATTACAATATGATAAGATTTTTTAAACATGTGCCATGACCATCCCCCCATTGTACCTTATACCTCTTTTCAATATCATTTGAGGATTTTTCCACAATTACTTTCCAAGAGGAAATTTAGTATAAATTTCATAGGATAATTTATAATTTTTCTTGAGTATTATGGATTGTTTGAGGAAAATAAGCCTTAAAATACATGGCATTTCCTATTCAAAGTTATATACCAAATATGTGGATTTTAAAATATCAATTTTAGATTTATTTTTCTTAATTATTTATACTCTTGATTTTTAGTTTTCTTTATTTTGATTATATTATTTTATCCAAATTATATATTTTACTCTGTAATAATTTGAATTGAAAAGGTCTTCATCTATTTTAATTTTCTTTCTCATTTAATAAGGCACGTGTATGAGCTAATGTGTTTTTTTTTCCTTCAGTTTGGATTAGCCAACATCACATATATACAATAACTTCTTATAAGGAATGTGCTTTTAATATCAGTCCTGTTTATGACTTGGAGGACCATTCCATTGGAAAAGTGAAATAATCGGATGTGCATGTTTAAAAGATCACTATTTATAACTGGAGGATGGGTTATGCAAATCCGATGATTGGATGTGGAAGGCCACTGAGAAACAAGTATGTGCATTGGTTCACAAATATGTTCAGTATTACTGTGTCTCAAGGAACCTTGCCTTTGAAGGACTGCAACAGAAAAATCAAGTTCAGAAAAAAAGCCTAATTTTACTAAAAAGCTCTGCTACTATATTGAAATGTGCCTTAAATGTAATAAGGAAAGGAAAGTTCTCTCTGGGTACATGGGGTAAATAGCACTACTCCCCATCTTGAAGCATAAAAATAAAATCACTAATGGAGATTTAAACTAAAATATATTTTAGTTCATCAACTATGAGTTTTGATAAGTCACATAGAAAGGATATGGTCCTGGCCTTGTTTCTTATGTCACTGACTCTATTACAGTATGGTAATAGAGTAAGTAAAAAGAAATCAAAACAAATCTAAGTCTTCCATGACAGAAGCAGAAATAGAAGGATTAGAGAAGAAAATGTTTTCGGAATCCTTATGGTGATTAAAAAGAAAGTGGCCCTTTTAGGAAAACCAGTTTGGGACTATGGAGGTATTATTTCAGAAGCTATCAAACTATCAATTAAGTTTACTATTAGATTTAAGCCAGTCTCTCTAACATTATTATTGTGTTCACCAATCAGATATTAGGTGTCCCTGGACATTCCCTGTACTTATAGTAGTCTAAAGAGAAATAGTGTATCAGTAAAATAATAATTATACAAATTATTATAATACAGAGGCACCCCTTATGCATGGAAGATAAATTCTAAGACCCCCATTGGATCCCTGAACCTTCAGATAGTACTGAACGCTGTATATAGTGTTAGAACTAAACCTTATATGTACTATGTTGTTTGAGTCTGATAGCCAAGGTGAGTATTAAGTAAGTTCCTAATGGTTACTCCTAAGTGGTATAAACACTGTGGAATCCCTGGACAAAGGGATGATTCATGCCCAAGGCAGCAAAGAGCAATAATTTATCATTTTACTCAGAACAGCACCAAATTTCAAACTAATGAGTTCTTTATTTCTGGGCTTTTTCATTTAATATTTGCAGACTGCTGTTGACCGTGGGCAATTGAAGCGATGAAAAGTACAATGTACTACTTACATACCTATGACAAAGTTTAATTTATAAATTAGACAATAATGCATAATAAAGTACAACAATTGTAACAATGTATTGTAATAAAAGTTACATGGATATCATTGGTAACTCTTTTTCTCTTTCTCCTTCTCTCTCCCACCACTGTTAATTTTTCTTCTTTCTCTCAAAGCTTATCATTGCACTATATTCACATTCTTGTTGATCTGAGGTAATAAAACCAAAGGTAAAGGGAAATGACTATACGATTCATGATGTAGTTTTATTTGTTAAATTCATTTGAAGTCATGGAGAGGATAGTCTGAGCAGATAACACATTCTCTATTCACTTACATGCTTACTTATTACTCTTATGCTTTTTTTATTATTTTTCAATAATTTTTATTAATTTTTATTAATATAAACACACATATATTTAGTTCATGGACTCAAAAAATCTTCCCTAAGCAGCAAGAGCTTGGTGAACTGACTTTATGATTGCTGTGCCTCACTGATCTAAGGACAACATTCTGCAGCTAATGTGACTTTTTTCCTGCGTTGCCACTTAGGACACTTGAATTTTCCCAAATAACACTCAATGTCATTGTGTTTGCCTTTACTTTCAAACTTCTGTAAGCTACAATGTTGTAAAATCAAGCTAGTACATTTGGAACAATGAGAACCCTACAGCAATTTAGTCTCCAATCAGTAGGCCTTAGGAATACTTTATGGAAGTCCTATTTGAATAGAGGAAAAAGGAACATCCTGATAATGCTTTAAGTAGAAAATGAGTATTACATAAAAGGACCAACTAATGGAATGGCACAGAAAGAAAAGCAGAAAAGGGAAATTAGGAGGCAATGAATGAAGTATAAATAATCAGATTTGAATAACACTTTGAAGTTATTTATAAATAATGCAGACAAACTGAATATAAACTCTACCTCTGCAGTCTGTAATACCATGTGACCCTCAACACACATCCATACATATAACAAATATGTATAAGGAATATTTCATTTGAAAAATGCTTAAAGTCACATATTTTGGCTAAAGAAAACAAGCAATTACTTACCATTACTCAATAAGTGAGCTGAGAAACAGTCTGCAGATTATTTGACAGTAGACTTGTTGTTGAGCAGGTATATTTTAAAGGCACATAATGTCTTTATTTTATTTCATTTCATTTTATTTTTTGAGACAGAGTCTTACTTTGTAACATGCCGCAGAAAGGCATGGCATGATACCTCACAGCAACCTCAAACTCTTGGGCTCAAGTGATTCTCTTGCCTCAGCCTCCCATCACAACACTTGGATATTTTTAGAGCTGGGGTCTTGCTCTTACTCAGGCTTGCCTTGAACTCTTGAGTTCAGGTACGCTACCTGCCTGGGCTTCCCAGAGTTATGGGAATACAGGAGTGAGGCACTGCACCTAGCCAGATAATTTCCTCTTAATTATGAAATTATGATTGGTGTGTTAAAATACCTACTTTCTCTTTTTCTCCAAATCTCTCCTACTCAACTAAACAGATTATTTCATTATATATTAATTTAGTTATTACTATATTACCAATAACAGTTTTTTGTTTTCTTGGGTTTTTTAAAATTTAATCATAGCGGGTACAATGTGCTGGTTTTATATACAATTTGAAGTATTTTCATCAAACTGGTTAACATAACCTTCACCACATTTTCTTAGTTATTGTGTTGAGACATTTGTATTCTACATTTAGTAAAATTCACATGTACCCTTGTAAGATGCACCATAAGTGTGGTTCCACCAATTACCCTCCCTCCACCCAAATAACCATTTTTAATTATAATTCTTATTTATTTCATTTTATTATATTCCAAATTAGCTAAAAAATACATTTCAAGCTTATTTTTACATTAAGAAGAAGAGATTCAAAACACCATACCTTCTATACCTGTTATGTAAGATTTTTAAAATGTAGTACTTTGATCCTTTATATAAATTTTTACCTGGCAAATATAATTTCAAGAATATGTGTTTTTGACATTATTTTAAATAGTAGTAATATATGATGAAATATGTCAAGAAAAGCTATTTGAGGTACTTAAATTCAAAAGTATCCTTCTATTTCAAAAATATGCAAACATTGAAAAAAAATTGTTCTGAAAGCATACGACTATCCTCTCAGGAAAATCTGTGAGGTACCTCAATAAGTATTTACATTTTATAGCACAGAAAAGGCTACTTGAAAGCTTAATCCAAGAGTTTATCATTTGCTTGACCTTTTCAGAAGAAATTGAATCCATGCATGCAAATACGTATTCAATATCTAAAGACATAAATATTAGTTACTTTGTCTTTTGTTGTACTACTAATAAGCACAATTATTGATTTGCTCTTTGTTATTGTTAAAATATTATTATTACTGGATATATTACAAGGAATACATTTTTAAATAAGGTATACAAATAATAAAAGAGCTTCTTGCTGACAAATGGAATAATATATAATGCCAAATGCTCCCTCACATCATACTAGATTACCATGGTTGCATTTAATTTATCAGGAATTTTTTAAACTCAGCTAAAAATAATTAGGAGATAAAAAGGTAGATCGTCAGATGTTGTTCTTCATAATGAAAATAAACCCAGAGAAATCAAGTAATCAAACATTTGCAGTAGAAAGGTTAAATGAAACCTGGCTTCTAAAAATATATTCAGCACGAAAATTATGAAAAGAAAGCTGCTGCCTACTAAAAGCCAAGACAGAATGACAGACGAGCTAAGTTTTACTTTCCTGTTTTGAACAACTAGAATATATATGTGCATATACGTATATATGCTTATATATATATATATAAACAATAGTTATATACATATAAAGAATAGTTTGGGGGATATTGAAAAATAGGGAACGCATCTCTATGAACCCCAAGGGAAGAGAAGAAAATGAGAAAGGGATGATGACTTCAGCTTAGTACCTATAGCTAATTTCTGAGAAAGAAAGGAGGGGAAAACCCAAACATAACTCTGCAGTATTGATTGATAAAGAAGTTAATAGAGTCCAAGGAAACTAGGATTAGTGGGGCATAATACCTGATGAGTTAGAAATTCACATAGGTCCATCCTTGTAAACACAAAAGAGGTAAAGTCTCCATCTTTCTTTGGGCTGCATAGTATTCCATGGTATACATGTACCACAATTTATTAATCTATTCGTGGGTCGATGGGCATTCTATTTTGATTTTGAAAGAAGAGGGGGGAAAAGCTATTGAATTTCCCAGGCACATGGGAGGGGCTTTCGCATAGGCAGGAGGTTGCTGCCACAGGGGAGTGTGAGCATGAGGGGCACAGGGCCCAGGCAAGGCAGGGCAGGACACTGGGCCTGACGCTGCCTATCCGGGCAGCACTGGGTGACCACAGAGAGCCCTGCCGAGCCCCTGCACCACCATGTCTCCCTTTCCACACCAACTGGCAGCAACCTGCTCTCCATGTGCACTGGCCAGAGTGGGGGTGGTTGAGGTTGTTAGTGTTGTCATTCCACGTGGGTCAGTGACTTGTTCCCTTCTCCAGTGTCTCCCAGGACACCCTATACACTTAGAAGGTGCATAAACTTCAGCCCAAGCTTGCTCTGCCACAGAGGTTGTTTATTGGCAAATGGTAAAGAAGAAGAAAGTCTGAAACCATCAAACCCACTGACTCAGATCCCTGGGTGAAACCACGTACACGCGCCACTTCCTGTGCTGTTATTTGCATGTCTGTGTTTTACTGGTAAAGCGGGTGAGCCACGCCTCCCTCCCGTCCTCAACACACTCCCGTGACACCACAGCAGACGTGGCGCCCGGTCACTTCAGAGTGAAGGGACTTCAGTTTCCCAAATCTTCCCAACCTTCATGATTGTGTCACATAGGAGGGCTACTTGGCACCACTTGTCAAAGGAAAAAAAATAGTTGAGAGCGACATCTAAGCTGCAGAGACTACTCAGTTCCTGCTGCTTCTGGGGCCTCTGTCAACCTCACCCCCGGCACTGCGTCCCACCAGCCCGTCTCAACCTCACTCTGTGGGAAGTGCCTATCACCAGCCTGTGCTCCTGTATGGTCCTTGTCCCCACCAAGATCTTCCCACCTCAGGGCCTTTGTACCTGCTGAGTCTTCTGCCTGGGGCATGCTTCCCACACCTCTGTGCACTGCGGGCTCCTCAGCTCAGCTATCCCCTCTCCAGGCAGGCCTTCCCACACTGCCCATCTAAAGCAGCCCAATCCTTTGTTAAAAACTTCCCTAGGCTGTTCTCAAGTTCAATCAGATTAGAATATCAGCAATGTAAGACATGTGCCTCCTTTCCATGGTCAGCAGATCTCCACCTGCCCTCAGAGACATACCAAAGGTCACTAGGTTAATGGTGTACAACCAGGAAATCTGAGGCTCCCAGGGAACAAGGTGCCATCTGGAGGACATCTGGGAGTGAAGCGGGCACCAGACAGCACCAAGAACAGCATAGAAACTGGAGGCTAGAACCGCAGTCCTGCCCAGAGGGATGCAGACGCCTCCTTCAGCAAAGGGTAAGCGGACAGTTGCTGGAAGGGTCACGCATGGGGGGAGTTCCCAACACCACCCCCAGCCCACACACCTGCAGCCCAGGGTCCCTTTGATGCTGAAGACAAAAGGTTGATCTGTGATTGGCTGAGACCAGCATTCTCTCCCTCTTGAGTTCTATTAAATAAGAAGAAAAGGAAATAAAACTAGAAAGCAAAAACTGAAAGAAATAGCCGTAATGACCCCTAAAGGACTGGGTGATTTATGCCTACATGCAAGCCAGCTCCAGGTGGGCTGTCACTGCAGAATGCCAGGGACTTGCTGGGACACTCCACAAAGCCCTGCCAGGCACCTGCTTTGTGAATGAGACATGCTCCTGCTAGGCAAGCAGGCTTCAAAATGTGATGCATTTGGAGGGGTGCCCTGGAAGCTGGGCAGACATGTCTCCTCCACTAGTCCGGAACTTCCACAAGGGCATACGTTCTCTCAGTTTTTAGCATAGTACCTGCTACCAGCACATACTCAGTGATGAAACAAGAATAGGCATTTCTCCATCCACCCAGATGGTCTTCCTGGTGGAAGTAGCCTTTCTCTAAGAAATACCTGGCTGCCTCAAACTCAGAGTCACTCTTGTAAGAGTTAGGATTGTTGGCTGTAAGCAACAGAAATTCTAAATAAAAGCAAGAGAAAAGGAAGGCTGTCTTTTGAAAAGCTATGGAGAAGTTCTCAGAATCAAGGCAAGCCGGGGCACAGAGCCTGGGCCACACCACAGTGACAGTGCGGACCCTGCTAGACATCCCCGATGGCCCTGCTGACACTGCCGACCCTCCAAACACTTGATGAAGATGCATCTGCTGTGACTTAATGCTTCAGCAAATGCCCTAACTCTGCCTGAATCTGTGAGTCTCTCCCTCAAGAGTCAAAGCTTTAGTCAGGAGCATCAAGGTAGCTGAGCTGAGACAGATGCCCATGCCCTAGATCCCCATAAGTGGGTATGAAAACCATCTGGGCCCTTCAGATTCCCTGACACTCAAAGCAGATGTCCCCCACCCCACTCCCCCTGTCCCTCCCTGAGAGCCTCATCCCCTCTGCCTTCCCTCTGAAGCAGTGCTTAGATTCTGGGTAATTTCCCATCACTGTCACTAGACATAGGGCCACAAAAACACAGAATCAAATCTTCTACTTCCAGAGTGACTTATTCCATCAGAGTTTTTTAAAGTACCCGATTTAAGCAGGAATGAGCTCTCTTGCTTCATGGGCAACTGAGTCAGTTTTATATTCTAGAGTTTACAATGTGCTAAATCTGCAGCCAAGAGGAAATAGTGCTGCAGTTGTAACTTTAGCCACTGGTTACCAAGAAAGGTTGAAGACACTATCTTAGCAGAGATACTTGGAAAAAAGATAAGCACCCTTATAGAGCAAAGTTGCGGGCTGGATTGGGGAAGGGAAGGTTGCAACCAGGGCTACAGGCAGGGGGCTAGACAATTTACCTCTCTTTCCTAATACAGCATGGCCCCAGGGTTCTCAATCCAATGTCTGACAAGTCGTCTTCCTCTCCCCCTCCCTGCTTTCACCTTAGAGTCCACCTCAACCACTGCCAGCGCTGTCAGAAGTGTCCTCTGCCACACAGTATGCAGTGGAGATGCAGCGGGGCAGGCTGCTACCTCCCAGGCTCTGCAACCTGCTCCTTTCCCATTCTCCGGCTGGCAGTCACTGACAGCACAGCTGCCCCCGGGAGAGGTGAGCAGGACAGGGAGCTGCAGGGTAGACCACACAACTGCGGTGCCAACGGCCAAGCCTCCCTTCATCACTCGGTCTCATGACACCTGTTACTAAGGTCCCGAACAGTGGGGTTGTTGCCATTGTTTCATGTTTGGGTATATAAATAAGGTAGGTAAGTGACTGCTCTCCTGGGCTCTCAGCTCTCCCCACTGACAAACGGAAATGACTCCTACCCTGTTCCAGCCAATCATAAATCAATGGTTCGGGAGGTTGAGATTCTGATGTGCTCAGGCACCACATCTATTATGATGTCATGGCTTGAAAATGCACTCAAGAAGAGAGGTTTGGGTCACACTTCCAGCCAACAGTCTCTGTTTTCCACTAAAACACAGCTGTGCAGTAATAGTACACGAATGGTGGGCGCACGTGGTTTTCACCTGAGGATCTGGTCAGTGGGTTCTGACTTTCTCCTAGCTCATCATTTGCCAATAACACGGCCTGCCTTGGCAGAGAAACAAGCTGAGAAGCTTGAGGTGACATTTATTTCCCCTCTAAGGGAAGGGGCCTGGGGGACCCTCATAGGACTGACACAGTTGCAAGAGACAGGGCAGTGGGACCAGAGAGCCGGGTACCTGTCGGCATGTGTCCCTGTCACTAGCCATGTTAACTGGGGAAATGGGTCATAAAATAGGAAGATTAATACAACAAATTGAACCACCTCCTGGACTTGGCTAAGACTGACAGGTAAAAGAAAATGATGTTTTCGGAAGCTATAATATTTCTTCCTACATATCTTTAGCTAAATGTATAAGGGAAATGGGATTTTTCCTGCTTTAATTAGCTATACACATTTATGAACATTCCAGAAAAAGATCATCAGTGGAGGATGTTCTAAGTGAGTGCCTACAAGCCAGCCATTGGTAAAGGGCCACTTCACCGAGTGCCACTTAGCACCGCATCCATGAAGCCCATCGCGGAGGGCTGTCGCCTGGCCTGCTGGCCACACACAGCCTACCGAGTCAGGGCAACCAAATCCTAACAATAGCCAACACCAAACAGCAGTGTTGAAGCCTCAGAAGCAAATATATTTGAGAAAAGAGGTTTTGGTCACCTTGAAACATTCCCAGGCAACAGTCTCTGTTTTCCAGTAAAACATAAGAAGTATGAGCCCCAGACTGGATGCTGAAGGGCAGCCCACACAATAATGGGGCCAAGCTCCTGTGGGCTGAACGAAGGCTACTCTGTCCGGGAGAACTGAAGGCCTCATTGCCCAGGCATTGCTCAGTGCTACTGAATGTTTACATTTTACTTTCTAGAGATCATTGATTCCTTTTGGACAAGGCCCCTGCAGATGAATTGCTGCCTCCTGAATGAGTGGTCTCTCATAAAGAACATGGAAAACTCTGGTAGGCTGTCCCATGCAGGGAATAACTAAGAGGAAAGAACATGAAAATCAAGTTGAAATAGTCTCATCCACTTAAAAATATTTGGAATGCATTGTCAGGAAATGGGTTTTCTATACTTCATCCTCTTGAAACCCATCAAAACAGGGGATAGGAAGACAGAGAAGAAAGATCAGTCTTCATTAAAATAAAGAAATGGCTTCCATATGAACCATACAGTAGACAATGCAATGGAATTCGGAGATCATTTATCACTGATTCCAGATCTCCTTAGACTTTGGTCAGGATTGGGGTTTCTCTAAATGTGAATGTGGCATCCCAAAAGACGCTGTGATAATACGAGAGCCATACAAAGTCGGGGGAGTGTGGGAACCTGCTCAGAGGGTCGTCTTCTCTGTCTCTGTCTCCCCTAACCCCCATCTCCATTGCCTCTGGCTGAGAGAAACTTCCAGAAGAGAGTGTGAAGGAGGCAGAGAAGCAGCTTCAGTGTGCCACCACCCAAGGCGCCCTCAGCATAAGGCACAGTCCTGTACCTCAGCACTGTGGAGAAGACACCCCCAGGAATGCATCCGAAAACCATTCCAAGACAGACAGAAGAAAGGTTTCCCAAGTTAAAGTCCCAAAACTACACTTTCAAAAGTCAAAACACATCCCAAGATCTAATCAAGACATAGCCTGGTGAAATTTGTAAGCCTCAAAGATACAGAAGGAATCCTCCAGCATCCAGGGAGAAAAATGCAAATCACCTTAAAGAAGTAAAAATGGGGTTTGCCCTACACTGACCACAGCATCGTTTAATACAACAAGACACGGAAGCAAAGCCCGTGAAGTCAGAGCAAAGGAATCGATGTGCCCCATGTATTTTAAACACGGGCATGTTGCCCCCCAACTCTATGTACAGAAATAAGCCAGAAGATTCAGGCAGTCTCAGAAGTTCAGGGAATAGAGCGCCAGCGCTATGAGTATGTGTGTGGGGCGGGTGAGGGGGATACCTGAGAATGGAATCTGGTCAACCACAGCGTCAAGGAAACAACATTTTTAGAACTTTTCTATCCATGTGTGGTTCTTGACATCACAGGGAGGTGGGGGTTAGAAGTACAGACTATTGGGCCCCACCTCAGACCTGTTATACCACAATCCTTGCTTTAACAAAATCCCCAAGACACTTTCAGAATAAAGGGACCATAGTGGAAGGCAGACAATGGCAGCTGAGTGGATAAGGGGAAAGTACTCTGGCAGGGGACAGAATGTGGCAGCTATAACAAATCCTTTTATTTTTTTTTATTTTTTTAACACACCCAACTAAATTTTAAATTTATTTTTAAATTTAATTTTTTTCCTCACTACGTTGCCTAGGCTGGAGTGTAGTGGCTCTTCACAGATGTGATCCCACTACTGATCAGTATGGGAGCTCTGACCTGCTCTATTTCCGACCTGAGCTAGTTCACCGCTCATTAGGCAACCTGGTGGCCCCTCCTGGGAGGTCACCACATTGATGCTGAACCTAGTGCGGACATCTGATCGGCATGGTGCACTACAGCCCAGAACTCCTGGACTCAAATGATCCTCCTGTCTCAGCCTCCCAAGTAGCTGGGACTACAGGCACGCGCCACCATGCCTGGCAACAAATCTTGTTACTATTAGCAGTAATGTAAGAAATCTGGGAAGGCAGCAGGAAATTGATAGATACTATAAAATTTCTAAAATGTAAATAGAGCGGTGCCTATGGCTCAAAGGAGTAGGGTGCCAGCTCCATATACTGGAGGTGGTGGGTCCAACCCAGCTCTCGCCAAAAACAGCAAAGAATAGATAACAACAAATAAAATAAAATATAAATAAATCTCATCTTACCCTCCTCAAAACAACTTCACAGAAATTGAAATAACTTCTAGTGAAGAGAAATATTTCTAAACTTTAGCAATTTTTACAGTTTCATTTTCATTTTTTAACCTATTAAATTCAAACCAAACCTATTGCTTTTAATCAAAAACGTGTATGGTTAGATTCTATTTTTGCAAACATGTTTCAGCTTACCTAATTAGCTATCTTCCTATCTAAGAGATAGCTGTACACCAAATGCTAATGATTTCTTCTGCATGGGGAAATTTGAAGGAATTTTTTTCTTTTCTTTCTTTATTTGTACTTTTGTATACTACTCGATTTGATTGTTTGAAAAACCAAACAATAGTATGTACCACTTGCACACAAAAAGGTTATTTAAAACAGAAACATCTTTGTTTTAAAAAACAGAATAGATTTAAATAATGTTCTAAGTTGCATTTAGAATTTATAAATCATAAGGAAAAAAATAATTAAAACAAAATTAGAAGAAACAAAATTGGGTGATAAGCTGGCTAAAAATGTAACACTGCTTCTGCATTATAGTATTGGAAAGACTCAGCAATGCCTTCTGATAACAAGCTTCTCAGGCAGCTGCAAACCCTCTCTGTCTTACCAGGGCCAGGGTCCCAGGCTCAGTGCCTGCAGATCTGGCCACAGGAAAAGCTCAGTGTTTTCTGAACCCACTAGAGCTCACTGAAGTCTACCTTTGATTCCCTGTCCTCTGCTGCTCTTTGCATCTCAAACAGCTGGATAAAGGAAAGCCCTCAAATTATATTTTAGCTGCATGATAAAATACCAGGGATCTTTAAGAAATGACTCTCTGAACCCTACCCCAGAGCACCGGTTCACAAATTTGAAGGTTATCAGAAGCACTCCAGGGCTCTGCACCCTGTAGTCTTTTGTAGCTCTCGGGTGACTCAGAGAGAACTGAATTTGAGTCTGGAGACAGGCCAGGAAGTTAGGAGGCCTCGGCACTTCCCAGGAGTTTCTAATCACAGGCAAGGCTGCAACCACCGCCCTCACATCTGCTCCTGCATCCGTGCTCTCAAGTCAGACAAGGACCTGGGTTTATGCCGCTCCTCTACCCCCAGGCAACCCAAGGCTCTGTGACACCGCAACACACTAAAGCTGGCTAGACACGCCCATGGCCCTGCGGCCACATCCACCCAGTGACGGGTCTGTGGGCGCTGAATGCACTTATCTTTCTGATATCCAGAGGTGAGAGTTGTGTACCCCCATCTCACGACACACTGAACTTTTGATGAAGCAAAATA
This sequence comes from Arctocebus calabarensis, assembly GCA_963573935.1. Lineage (NCBI taxonomy): Eukaryota > Metazoa > Chordata > Mammalia > Primates > Lorisidae > Arctocebus > Arctocebus calabarensis. The sequence goes on along the minus strand of CAUYON010037813.1, from coordinate 14,905 downwards.
ACAAGACAGAAGTTGCCATTTAGGCAAGTCTCATCTCTTCACAGATGAAGCAGCTGAGAGGACCAAGGTGTCTGATGGTGGCCTGGCCCGCCCCAGATGCAGGTCTTCTCCCTGCTGGCCCCGTGCCACTCCCACTTGACTAGGAAATGCCACCCACACCTTTATAACGTGCCACCTTGTGAGGCGGATTGTTTAACACTGCCCCATAGCCATAACTCTGACCTCTCCCACTTTGCTGAGAAGATTCCGCAAGGGACTAGTAACCATGGGGAGATTGCCCTGAGGTCTAGAATCCCTGGGGTCTTGGAACTCCACTTTCAAAGAGTGAACTGGCTGAACAGACCAGTGAACTTTTGGAAATTTATTCAAAAATATAGGATGAAGGCAGTGTTTTTCAAAGCTGTAGGGTGAAGTGGTTAAGACACAGTAAGGAACCAGCCTGCTTGGGTTTTAACCCTGGCAGAATGACTCCAACGAAATCACTTAACTTTTCTCTGTGCTTCAGTGTCCTCATCTGTAAAGCAGGGATAACAACTAGGTCTGCCTCAGAGGAATGGGTGAGAATTGAATGAGTTTATATTGTAAGTGCGTACAGGACAACAGGCAGCATCTGGCTCATAGTAAGCTACATCTGTTTGCTCCGATCATCCTCACGTTGTATCTACATGCCTGAACACACCCAGCTTTCTCTCCTCTTTCATTTCCACATGCCGAGCCAATGTGTTACTCTGCCCGACTTCCACCGCTGTTTCTTCCTTGGCAGTGAGGGCGTAGACACCAATCGGAGCTTTCCTGTTCCTGTTTTCCTACCTCTTCCCACAATCCTGCTCCGTCCTGATGCCAGCACAGCATGTGAGGCCCCCGTGATTTTGTCGTGGATGTGAAGGCTGGCCGGGGCCTCAGCCATCCCATTAGTAATAATTCTGTTAAATAACTGCAACCCATCAGCCTTGAGAAATGGGATGTCATCACTTGGTGCTGCCCTCGGTCCTGACCTGATCAACATTGTAATCCATAAAGTAGAGGGGAAATATTTAACAGGACGTATATCAAATTAGGAGGTGACAGGAAGCTGGAAGAAATGACTAAAATGCTGGGGAGTAAGCTAAGACTCAGAGTGATCATGGGGGGTTGGAATTCTGGATTGAAGCCAAGGGAAGGTGCTCTTCATACAGGATATGTATAAACGATAAATCGGGGAGCTTTGCCGCACATCCCATGAAAGAGACCAAGGCATGCAGGTGACCGTCCACTTCCTAGAGACCAAGGTGTACAGGTGACCGTCCACTTCCTCCCCTGACCCAGAGGACCTACCCAGTGTCCTGTGAATTGAGGAAGTCCCTTCCAAAGTGTTCTGTACTGTTGTGGAACCACAGGATAATAGAACATCAGTGACCGGAGTCTGCAGATCATTCATCATAGATCGCTACCATTTATTTCAGGCCTTATTTCTATAAGTAATTAGCCAAAGAGCTACTAAAAGAAAAATTACACTTGTTCTGGTTCTTTCAAAGATCTAAGAGTAGGAGCTGGAGCCCACCAGGAGGTACTGAAGCATACTGAAGGTTGAAGAAGCGTAACTTTTCTATGGGTAACAAAAAAAGTGGGCTTTCAGTCACAAGCTGCGTACAGAGGCGCTCAAGGTTGGTAAGGGAGCGTCTAAAGAACTGCTCCTGTGATAGGCAGCTGGACCCATAGGTCTCTCCCAAGGTGCCGTTCCATGGTCCTATCAATCACGGTGAAGTTCAGGCAGCTCAATTTCAGGAAGGCTGAGAGGGAGGTAAACTGAGTCAGAAATCCTTCTTCCACACCTCAGCCAACCAGCCTTCCCTTTGCCTCTAGGCTGCTCCGGACTTGTTTCTGTGTTGACCTGCTACCAAAGATTCCTGATCCATGAATTCTCACCCACCATGCACATGGTCTAAGCCCAGAAGAGAAGCGCAGAGTTCATCTACAAGGGACATCATGTTTCAGCTGTCAAGGTGGCAAACATCAACATGTTTGATACCAGACAGAGGTTAGCCCTCATATCTTGTGTGCTGGAGTATTACTAGCAGTCTTCTGAAAGAAAATTTGGCATCGTATATCAAAATTGAAAATGCATGCACGTCCCCACTCCATAACCCTCATTTCTGGGAATGTATCCTACAGCTATACTTGCATTCCCACAGAACATGCTATGGCACAAGAAGGTTTATTGCAGCATTCTCTTCGTTTTTTGTTTTGTTTTGTATTGTATTGTTAGAGACAGGGCCTCACTGTGTTGCTCAGGCTGGACTCAAATTCTTGGCCTCAAACAGTTCTCCCATTTTAGCCTCCCCAGTAGCTGGGACGACAAGCTTGAGACGCCACACCTGGTAATATTCTATTTTTTTAGCTTCAGCAAGATATTCCTATCTTTCTTTTAGTGTCAGTTTTTATGGTGCTAAAATGATACTTACCATTTTAACTATTGTAAGTATATAATTCAGTTGTATAAATCCACTCATAATATTGCATAACCATTATTACTATCTACACCCAAAATATTTTCACCATCTCCAACATAAAATTCTGTACCTAATGGACAATAAATCTCCAGTTCCCTTTCTCCTTTGCTTCTGGTAATCTTCATTGTACTTTCTGTCTCTATGAATTTGCCTATTCTAGGTGCCCTCTGGAAGGGGAATCATACAGCACTCATGCTGTGTGTCTGTCTGCTTTCACTTAGTAATTTATATTGTTTTCAAGGCCCATTCATAGTGGAGCATAAATCAATATTTCAATCCTTTTGACGTCCAGATACTACTCTACTGACCACATGTACCCTGTTTTGTTTATCTGTTCAACTCTTGACAGACACATGGATTGTTTCCCATCTCTGCCTATTGTGAATGATAGTTGGTGTTAACAAATACCTGTTCAAGCCTCTGCTTTCAATCCTTTTGTGCATCATTCTTTTTGATGGTATGATGATTGAAAACAAACCCAATAACTATTAATAAAGGACTAGAAAATACGTTATTGTGCATCCATACATTAGAATACTAGGCTACCCTTTAGAATGAGGCAGGTTTATGAGTCTTGGTATGAAATCATATATATGATATATTATCGTGGGAAGGGGAGGAGAAGGAGAAAGGGAAGCAGCAGCAGCTCAGTGAGAAACTGAGGGCCTCCCAGACATGCAGACTGTCTCTGGAAGACTCCACAGAACCCAGTGAGAGTAGTGCTCTGGGAGGCCACTGGGCTTACGGTCAGCCATAGGCAAAGACTCTGCTATTTGCCCTTTGCATTCCTGGAAATATTTTAATGAATCGAATGTTTACTTTCTCAAAATTAATCAATGTTTTTTAATTAGTATACTATCTCTTAAAGTCCTGGGTCCAGCAGCAGGCGGAGGTGTGCAAGAGCCAGGTGAGTGCAGATTTCCCAGATTGAATGACCTCTGGAGCCCTGTCCCAAGCAACTAATTTCATTATAAAGCAGGACCTGCACATCAGCTTTACCTTTCAATATTCTTTGTCACCCTTTCAAACAAATAATTAACCATGTAAAAATAAGGCAGCATATTCTAGAACTCAATTCTTCACCCTGTTCTCCAGAGTACTTGAACTGTGGGAAAGGAGGCTGATGTTTGTCACTGCAACCCTGCACATCACCACTGCTGCCCGTATCTTCAAACACCAAGCTGACTGTTAACAGCTTTCTGGATAACTTGTAGCCTCTTGATTCCAATCCTCTTGTTTCTTCTTTGCTTCCTCTCCTTCCTAGAAAAGTAATTTGGAGCGCTGTAAGATGAAAGGTGCAGGCTCCCCCCGCCTGGCTGCTCACACCTCAGCCTGTCAGACAGAGAGGAGCCCTGGAGTGAGGCTTCAAAGTTGCAGGGACGTCCTGCCCTGAGGAGGGTCAGTGCACCATCAGGAGAGGCCGCCACTGCGCTCCTCTAGGTCAGATACATCGAAAAGGTGTCTGCTCAGAGCCAGTTACTCAGACCTCACAGGATGATAATCAAATCATATTTGAAAATGAGATGAAGAGGGAGGTCGGAACAAAAGCCTGTGAAAAGAAAAAGGTGGAAGCTGCAGAAATTGGTGTTCTGTATTCTAAGGCCTTCCTGGCTCCTAGCAGAGTTTGAGATTAGTGTTGATAATAGCTTCACCATAGGACCACAAAAAAATCAATGGAACTGGGACCGAGGCAGGATCCATTTATCTTCTTGGGGTGAAATAGAAGGTGTGATTTTAAAAAGACAAATTATACCGAATGCGTGTAATTGATGTGCATACACAGAACCGTGCAAGGAGGGCCAACTGCACACAATTGCACAATATCAGGCGTCATTATCATCAAGAGCTTCTTGTAACAATGCTAACCCCAGGGTACAGTTCAAGTACTCTGGAGAATAGTACTAAGAATTGAGTTCTAGAATACGCTGTCTTATTTTTGCATGGTTAATTATTTGTTTGAAAGGGTGACAAAGAATATTAAAAGGAAAAGCCAAAGTGCAGGTCCTGCTTTATAATGACATTACTTGCTTGGGACAGGGCTCCAGAGGTCATTCAATCTGACCCTCTGCCTCTCATTTGAATGGACTGCAGACCTCTTGGATTAATTGTTTTCCCCATAGGCCTTTATTTATATGTGTTTCCCTCATTCAGATACATCCTTTCACACGAGCAAAATGGTGCCTCATCACCTTTATGATGTCAATACCTGACACATAGAAGGCTCTCAAGAGCTGTAATATTTATTCATTGATTAATTAATTAGGAGAGACCTTGTTTTTCAACAGAAGGCCATGTTTTAAGTTCAGAGCTGGGTCTTTCACATCTGAACATTTTTATCCAGCTGGATTCAAGTCAGTCCTCGGAGAAGTAAATGGCCAGTGCAGGGCTGTGCATGGATGCAGAGGGGGGCGAGAGAACCACTGCCCAGTGTCTGGAGAGGACCACGCTGGGGACCGGGGGACTCAGGACAAGGCCCACCTCCACGGACAGTTTGCTGTCTGTCTGCAGCCCATGTACTTAATGTCTCTGGAGATGGAAGCATGGAGAAATACCCTGAAACACCAAAAAGATGGAAAGAGAGGGCTTGCTCCATGGGCGAGCCTTCCTCCTGGCTCAATCGAGGCCACTTCCTGAAAGCTTTTCAGCCTCCAAGAAAGCCAGCCAGCATTAGCATGGGGCCCCAGGCCACCTGAACAAGAGGCTCCCTGGCACTGCTGCTCCACATACGTCTACAGGCTTCCTCTGCCCTAGGCTAGACCCTGTCATCCTCCTTCCTTCTTCACAAGGCCTGGCCTCTGCGCTGCCCCTCCCTGCTCTGAAGATGACCCCTCCTCCTTTACTGAAATGCAGAAGTGAGGAAGAGTGAGCACCCCACTCCTCCTGGCACCTTAAGGCATCTCCCCCGCAGTCTGTGTTTCTCCATACAAGAAGTCCCTGGCACTTTCCTTGCCCAGAAACCTTGCAAGTCACAGTGAGTGGCGTCCCCTCCTCAAGGAGCTCTCAGACCAGCCTTTCTTCTTGTATCTGATTTCATCCTTTTCAGATCAGATTCAGACTGGCTGCTTCAAATATTCCTTTTCTGTCTTGCAAATTGCTCTTTCTAGTCACAATCTACTTCCCTTAGGATATAAAGCTGATCAAATCTTCCCCACTCCAACAACAGTAACCGAAACAACAAACCTTCTGACATGCTGATTTCCCCTTAAGCTCCCTTTCTTCTTTCCTTTTCCTTTTTATGTCTATACATAACTGCTTCCACTTCCTCGACCCACTAAGCCTTCCAACTCCATCATGGTGCTGAAACCAAAAGCCCCCAGTGATGCCCAGGGATCAAATCCACCGACTCACCACCCTTCCCAGCTGCTTAGCTGACAGCACCACATGTGCCCCTGCTCTGCTTTCTTCCTGCTCCTCCAACTGCGACTTCTCTGTCCCCCTTCCTGGCTTATCTTCTTCCTCCTGCTGCCGCCATGTCCCCCAATGTCCGGTGTTCTAGCCTTGATCCTTTCTTTCTCTATCCCTACATTCTTAACTTTGGCAATCACATCCCAGTTTAAATTTTTAAAAAACACATCTATTAAACACTATGAACAATACACCGTGTTAGGCACTGTTGAGGTAGTGGCAGATTACAGTTCTTTCAAACAGCTCACAAACAGTAGGGGAGACAGATAAATAAATGATTTAACACACTGTATTAAGATGTTTCTGGCTCAGAATGGGGATAGCAGCCACAAGCACTCACAGTTTAGCAAAATCGCTATGATGACAGAGACATGTTGAAACCTTATAACATATTCCATTCAAATTAATACGGACAAACAACCCAGTGTCAGAAAGGGTAGGAGGTATCTACATGGGAGAGGAATTGAAAAAGCTGCCCTGGCTTAGAACATGCTCATCCTGACTCTACAGCCTGAATGCCTGAATAGAAAGGTAATAAGGCCCACGTTCTGCCCCTGCCTCAGAAATCCAGGGCTACTACCAGCGAGGAAGCAGGCCATGTTGTAAGCCAGGAAAGTTTCCATTTCAATACATACACACTCTTCCCCAGCCGGGAAACAACCGGGCGGATCATGGCTCTCCAAGGACTGGAAGTGGTACTGTGAATTCTGAGAGCTATGGTCTTAGGGAAAAAGCACTTTGTGAGAGGGGTACAGACAGTTCCACCCCAGAAGCTGTGTGTTCAGGGACCTGTATTTTTCACCTCGTGCATCAGACTAGAAGAACCGAAGAACCAGATGCTTTCTTTACTTTAGGTCAAAGGAACATGCCATCTGAGCAAAGAGGAGATACAGCAAAGGAAAATCTAGATATGGAAATTTTGACTGTAACCCGTATACACGAATCTCCACAGCTGGTGCAAAATGAGAAGGGAATTAAACTACCCCAAATTGAACAGAAATGGAGTCCTAGAACAAGTCCTTCACCATGGCTGTGAAGCCTCACGAAGCCTCAGCAAAGTCCATCCTGCTCTAGGGTAAAAGGGGAGACCCCAGCGACTCCACAAATGCGAACATCATTCAGGAGCATCAGAGGATGCGACTTAAAGTACCTTAAAATGAGGAACTTCACACCTGGGGAGAACAAATTAGGAAACTTCTTACTATTTGGGGAGTGGACAAATAGAATCCAGCAAGCATGGACTCTTAAGTCAGAGGAGCGCAAAGTCACAAGAGGGGAAAATCAGCAGGATTCGACACGAAGGAAAGTGCATTCAAATGGAAGAACAGTAAGGAAACTAAAACTGCAATCACAGAAGCAGAGCCATTTGGCAGGCAAGAAAGAAGAGTATTGGAACTTCAGAATATCAAGTTGGTAATGCGGAAAACAAATATGAAAGAAATTAAATTAACTGAGCAGAAGGTGAAAGATTTGGAAAATAGAAAATGAAGAACCACATGTAGATAATGAAGATTCCTAAAATAGAAGGCACCACAAATGAAGCAGAAGATAAATGAAAGATGTAATGTAACAAAATGTTACTGAGCTAAAGATAAAGGTTTCTGTGTACAGACAGATGGGCTCACCAGGCAAAAATCAGCAAAAGGAGACCCCAGACACATCATGAAAAATAATACAGATATTGCCAGAGAGAGAAAGTATGCTATTCACAAGTTGGATCAGATACTTTCAGACCATCTCAGTGACAATGAACTAGACCCGACACCTAAGGAAACAGGGACAATGCTGGCAAAGGGTCAATGACCCAGGGAGAGAGGCTAAGTTACAAGTTAGCCACTGGGAAACAAGATAAATCCTCGCTTTCTACTAAATTCCCAAATTAATCCCTGCTGGATTAAATATTTAAATGAAAAATTGAATCCCATGAAAGAAATATGATAAAACACAGATGACTATACAACTTTAGAGTGAGGATGAACTTTTGAAAAGGGAACTAAAGGGAAAATCACATAAGAAGAAAAAAGGATAGACTAGACTACATGAAAATGTTTAACTTTGCTGCAAAACTATAGTTCTTAATCAAATTATGAAACTAGAAAAAATAAAATACATGTCACCAAGGTCAATTACATTAAAATCATTGAGGAGAAAATTGGTAAAGAACATAAATCAGTATTCCCAAAACAAGAACTAAAAATAAGTTTTCAGTTCAACTGCTAATCAGATTTTAAAATCAAAATCAAAATAACTAAGATTTAGAATTTTTCAGCTACCATACTACTGGAGAATGAAAAGAATTATAGTGATGGCTGTTGTAAATATTAGGGAAAAACTCTCCAGGTATGAAGGGCACATCGGTGTAGCATTTCTGAATGGCAAGTGTGAACATGATAAGCTAAGTACCCATTGACATGGAGGGAAGGAGTAATATATTGTTAACAAAAGTCATGAAAGTATGTAGCACTGTTTTTCATCAAAGACACACACACAATAATAACAGTAGCTATATCTATGTGGCAGGAATACAGGAGATTTTTTTTTCATGTTCATTTGCATGTCCACTTTTTCTACATGTGAATTATGTATGAATTTTTAAAACTTATTTTTAAAGTACAATTAAAATGCCAAAGAGTGCCATTTCTGGGTCATATGATAAATACAAGCTGCAATACTCTTTTCCAGAGAGACTATATCATTTCACATTCCAACCAGCAATGAAAATGATCCCATTTTCCCCTGTCCTCACCAGCATTTGTTTTATCACTGTTTTTCATTTTGGCCATTCTGACTGGTATATAGTGATAGCTCGTTGTGGTCTTAATTTGGCTTCTCCTAGTGGCTTATGATGTTGAACATCTTTTCATGTGCTTATTGGGCATCTGTAGAAAATGAAAGCTTACACTCATATGTGCATAAATTCCTATACGTGAATGTTTGTGGCAGCTTTATTTGTAATTGCCCAAAACCGTATGATTCCATGTAAATGGTCACTTGAAATGACAAAATTATGACCTGAAGAACAGATTGGTTTCCATGGATTGGATTAGAGCAGAGAAGGAAAGGTGCTGGCTACGGGTATCACCAGGGAAGGAAAACGGGATGAAGGGCAAACAGGTCTCTCTGTATTATTTCTTACAACTTCACAAGAACCTATAGTTATCTTAGAATAAAAACTTAAAAAAACACAACGGGACAAAAAAAAATACAATGCAAATGCAACAAGGGAAGTACTATGACACAGCTATGCAAAGATCACAGAGAAATCTTGGGGGTGGGGAGGCACAGTGGGCATTCTGTCTCACAAGGAATTCCCAGAGGCCTTCCTGGAGGAGGCTATCATTGAGGAGGTGGGAGGTACTGTTAGGAGTAACAGTATACCCAGGCACAGGACAACAGGAGAGGGGATGCTGCAGCTGTGGGTGGTAACAGTATCTCTGACACGTCAGGTACCTGCTGGGCGGGGACAAGAAGCAGCACAGATATGAAGAGCAGATGCCCTGGGAGGGGCCAACTTTTTCCCCACTGTGTCATGTTATTTCATGTTTTTATCATATCATTCATTCCCTCATTTGTTCAACAAATATCCTCCATGGGCTAAATGCTGCATCTTTGACCGAGGGATAAAACAATAAATAAAAGACTATCCTTTCCCACCCATTCCAGGGAAGATACTGATGGGGAGATAGACAAGTAAACAGAAAATGCAAACGCGTCGCTGTGTGATCATACGAGACACACAGTACGTGCATCTGGAAGGGGCCTCTAACCCTGGAAGTCTTCATGGAAGAGGTGGTGTCTGGGCTAAAACCTGAAGGGTCAGTGAAAGAAATCCACACGAGCAGAAAGTGGAGGATGGCCTTCAAGGCAAAAGGATCAGCAGCTGTGTGACGGGCTACAGGGGAGAGAACCCAAGACTTTAAATGTGACTAGAATGTAAGAGCTGGAAACAGCAAGATGTGAGGCTGGAAAACTCACCAGCCCTGATGCCATGCTAAGGAGACTGGAGTGACTTTTACGGGTGATGAAGAAGCCACAAGATTCTTTTCCAGGGGGCAGGCTCATGGTCAGAGTGGATGGTGGAAAGACCCCTTCACTGAGAGCCGTGTACTAAATGAACAGGGCTGGTGCAGGGAAGTCCTCCCCTGCTCCAGTCTGCGCTGCGGGCCAGCTCTGAGCATCCCTGCAGAGCTCATGCAGCTTCCTGGGCCCCCGTGCGGTGGGCAGTGCGGGTTTTCTCAGGAAGCCCTGGGCTCTCATGGTTTATGGAGTTCTGAGCTCCTGGGCCCAACTCTCTCCAGGCCCGATCAATTGTTTCCTGTCACAAGCTGATCTTGTTCTAGTTCTTTACTTTCTGGATCATAAAGTTGTCCTCTGTGTGACTTAGGAGGCTCTCTGGTGCTGGACATTTATAACCCAGAGATACCTGTGCAGTCAGCAGCCTCCATTAGTGTGCTGCTTGACAATTTAGCTGTCCCCTCCGAGGCCAGGATGAGATCTATCTGTTTCCCTCGGTTCTGCTCGCCTGGCATCAGGATGAGGCTGGATATCTTCCCAGGCCATTCTTTGGCAACGGGGTAGCCAACACGCTTGTGCTGCATCAGCTTGGAAAGGCAGAGAGCAAAAACTGCAGACCCACAGCTTTAGCAGAGGAAGGAAGCAGGGCAGAACCCTCTTCCAGCCAGGACTGTCCAGAGCAAGGGTAACCTGGGGAGAGGATTTGAGAAAAGGAGACACAGGGCAGGTGATCCTTGAGGACAGGCCAGGGACTGGTGGAGCTGAGAGCAGGGAGCCTACCAGTTATCCCCAAACACTGGAGAGAAAGTCGGGTGGAAATGCACACACAGCCTGGAAGCACACCCTTCACTCAGGAGCATCCCAGAGCCACACAACGGGCCAGTGCAGTTTAGGTCAGGAGTGAAGGATTCAAGTGCCCAGGGATGAAAGCATGGAAACAAGAGAGCCCGTATGAGCCTGCTCCATCTGCTGCTCACTGTGGGTGGAGATGAATGAGACAGAGCTTGTGCTCAAGGAGCTTGTGACGTGGAGAGGGTAAGACATGTCAAGGCTGCCTCTCCCTTCCCCGTCTGACACCACTCACTCTTTCCTTTAGGCAGAAACTGCCAGGGCTGTGGGTCCAAGGGATTTTGAGGTCATTTTCCTTGGAAGCCAAAGCAGCAGCAAAGACCCCTCCCCTGTGCGCTTAAGTTCAAGTGCTTAGGACAGTGCCTGGCACACAACACATGCTTGGTAAGCAATCATGGGATGTTTGTCTTTCATTAATTCTTTTTTCTCAGGAAACAAGAACACACATAAGCTTTCTCCTGTTACACTGACCAGAAGCTTGGGCAGCGTCATCCTGGGACGAGAGGGAGCTTTGAAGCATATGTCCTTTGCCCATAAAGAGCTATACATGGCTGGCTCTCTCCAAGGCAAAGCCAAGTTCCCAGAAGCTTACAGTTTGAAGTGAGAGACTCCTACGGAGATAGGCCCTAAAAACAGATTTCAGGCCATCGTTTCCCCCATAAAGCAGCCTGCCACTCCCTAGATCACCCCTTTAGGCCTATGGGCCTATGTCCCAGCTATAAATCATAGGCTTCCACACCCTGGCAGTCCCTTTGAGGTCCTAACATCAAGCTCATTTAGAATGTGACCTTTCAAAAAAATTTTTAAAAGAAAGTCAGTTTTTCATCAAAGGTGAAAAACTAAGATTAAAGTTTCTAAAATGCAGCTAGAAAAAGTGGGGATTGAGTACATCTCAGGCAGAGGAGGACAACTGACCCACACAACCCGGAATGCGGCCTCACTGCCACCCTCCCCATCAGTGAGAAGGCCTGAAAATGTCCACCACACACCACTACCCGCAGAGGAACAGGAAATCTTACTATGGGGAGCAGAAGGCAGAGGGCAAATGACGGGGGTGGCCTGGTTAGAGGGGCAGAGAGGCTCCCTGAGGCCCTGACATTCGAGCTGAGATCTGACTTAGGGAACAAAGAGGGAAGAAGGGTGAGCAGCGATCCAGGCAGAGGGAAGGATGTTGGAAAGGCCCACAGTTGAAAGTGAGTGTGGAGCAAGCAAGGAACAAACACAGGCCTGGGGCAGGGGAGGGTGGTGTGCACAGGGCGAGGGATGAGGAAGGCAGACCACGCAGGACTGTGAGGCCAGTGCCTGCAGAAAGTGAGGTAGGGTTCCGGGAAATCCCTCTGGAGCCCCTCATCCGGAGGGGTGCAAAGGAGCACACTGAGAGGGCATTTTACAAAATCCTTCTCTTTTCATGGTCAGTATCCTTATAGAAATATAAAGTGTATATAGAAATATACAGCTCCACTCTGAAGCAGGAAAATAATCTGAATGCCAAGGCTTTACCCTTACCCCTGCCCCAAACTCGAGGCAGATCAGTCCTGGTCGGAAGCATTTAACAAAGTTGAGGAGAGAGAGCAGAGAGTGCCTCCACCAGTGAGTGAGCAGGGATCCAAGGAAGTTTCCAGAAGGTGACAGGAGGAATACCTGGGCTCAGGGGTGCAGACAAATGGGCCTCAGGCAAGGTGGTGGGGCCAGGGAGAAATCACCCACTCCCCAGTAGTCTGCACAGAGCTGCCCCTCGGACCGAGCAAAGGAAAAGAAACAGCAAGGCTCTTATGCAAACTCATTGTCAATTGTATAAAAGTGAGAAAGAGCATCATAGCATGGAAAAGAAAGAGAACTCAGCTAGTAAGGAAACATTGCCTGAGAAATAAAAGAAAATTATCCATAAAGGTTGATTTTCAAAAGCATTCCATAAGAATAGAAAAGCTTAAAAATTGTATAATAATAGAAATAAATTTTTAAAAGGGGATTGTAGATTCAAAAAATAATGGATCAAAATAACAATGCCCACAGGTTCTACCTTTGCAGAGTCAACCAACCACAGATTGCAAATGTTTAAAAAACACAATAAAAACATAACAACATAGCAATGGAAACAATATAGTATAACAACTACTCATATTATATTTGATATTATAAGTAATCTAGAGATATGCTTTAAAGTATATGGGAGGATGTGAGTAGCTTACACGCAAATACTACCTCATTTTATCAGGAACTTAAGCATCCTCAGATTTGGGTGTCTGTAGGAGTCCTGAAACCAATTCTCCACAGATACCAAGGGATAATTATATTACAAAACTAATACAGTGAAAATGCTATAGGAGTGATAGAGTTTAAAATTGAACTATTAACATGGAGAAAATAAGTTATTAGCAAAGAAGAGGTTCAAAATAGCACATGAAGAAAAATTAAAATATAGATTTTGGCCAAAATCAAAAACAAATCAGAAAGTATTCAGCTAGCTAATAGTAAAACATTTCCTTAAAATGAAGGAAGAACCAGAGTCAAAGGCATAGCCTGGTGAAACTGCTGAACCTCAGAGACCAAGAGAGAATTATTCAGTCAGCAAACAGAACAAGTAAAGCACCTCAAAAGGAAAGCAGAGGGTAGCCTCAGACTTCCCTATAGCGGTACTTACATACGTATGCTCTTGCAAATATAAAACCTCAGGTAATGGAGAGTCCTTCTAAGGGGAAAAACTAATTTGATAGTGAAATTCAATTGACCAAGAGATAAGTTGATGGATTTACTATGGAGAAACTATGATAAAGCAACTGGGAGTCACTACAATCTTCTAAACACAGAAATAACATACTCTGTAGTTATTGTAAAAATGAAAATGAAAAATTTATTTTTAAAAATTAGCAGCTGGGAACGGTCACTCATATCTATACTCCGAGCACTCTGGGAGTCTGAGGTGGGCAGATTACCTGAGCTCAGGAGTTCAAGAACAGCCGGAGCAAAAGTGAGACCCCCATCTCTACTAAAAATAGAAAAACTAGCTGGGCATTGTGGCCAGCACCTATAGTCTCAGCTACTTGGGAGACTGAGGCCTGGGGATCACCTGAGCCCAAGAGTTTGAGGCTGCTGTGAGCTGGAATACCACAGCACTCTACCTAGGGCACAGAGTCAGACTCTGTCTCAAAAAAAAAATAGTAAAAATAGGGAGGTGAGGAAAGGTGAAAAAACTGAAATATAGCATCTTCTTCATCTTTCATAGCAAGGGGTTAATTAGAAATACTAAAAATTGAAACATGAAGTTTAAAATCATTACTCAAATCTCATTGCTTTTATAACTATCTTTCTTAATCCTAAAACAATCTTTTGGGAAATAATATATATTTTCTGGTGAAAAAGCATTTATCAGATGTAGATGTTCCTTCCATATTAGTTCATTTTTCTTCATTTATATTTAACAAAATTAATGTTTTGAGGATTACCATTATTACAAATTCTAAAGAATTTCTGTCTTTCCAGCTATAGTAAAGATACATAGCTTACAGATATATATAAAGTCAAGCTGACCCACAATATTTAACAGTGGTAGTTTCTGGATTATTTTGAGTTATTTTTATTTCCCTCATTTTATATATACCCATATACACAGGTATCTTATCTGAAATGTTGATAAATGTGTGTAACTTTAACAAATACCAAGTCAATCTAAAAATAAAAATGTCACATGTACAAAGAATAACAATTGCATGTCACATAAGTTAAAGTAATAATGATGATTTCCATATTAGTTCTTATTCAGTGGCCTCGAATGCTAAAGCATTTCCAGAATCTCCCTCTCCACCATTTCAATAAGGCATCTGTAATTTTCCCTTCTGGTGCAGCCAAGGCCCACCCTAATTCCCTTTTCTTCCCCCTAATTTTTCCTCCAATCACATATTCAGAGCCTTTCTGATTTATGTCACCAGCTACTTGATCTTGCCTTACTGCTTCCACTGTCATGCCAGGCACACACAGTAACCGGGAAGTTTGAGACACTTGCAGGAATCCTTATTTTTTTTTTTAATAATTTTATTGAATCATAATTATGTACATTGGTGCAATCACAGGGCACGATTCATATACATTCAGAAATATTTTGATCATACTGTTACAGATATCCTTCATGGCATTTCCTTGATCACTATATA
>CAUYON010037812.1:0-34366 GCA_963573935.1 Arctocebus calabarensis | reverse complement strand
TATAGATTTTTTTCTTTTTTTTTTTTTGAGGAAATATAAGCAGGCTTTGTCCTTTTGCTCACCATTCCAGCACTAGAATCTATCACAGTGCTAGTGATGTCTCCCCTGTCCCAGGGATCTGGATCACTAAGAATTGGCTGGACGGAGGAAAATATTTCACAATGTGTTTTTTTTTTTTTTTTATTGTTGGGGATTCATTGAGGGTACAAGAAACCAGGTTACACTGATTGCATTTGTTAGGTAAAGACCCTTTTACAATCGTGTTTTGCCCCCCAAAGGTGTGGCACACACCAAGACCCCACCCCCCTCGCTCCTTCCCTCTCTCTGCTCTTCCTTTCCCCACCCCTCCCTCATTCTTTCTCTCTCTGCTCTCCCCTCCCCCCATCCCCACTGTGTCACAATGTGTATCTTAAAATGTATAGACACATTTTTAAGTTCCTAGTAGTTACCGTATTTTGCTGTGTATAATGCACACTTTTTTTTACCCAGATTTTCCAAGGGAAAGATAAAGATGTGCATTATATGTGGGTAGTACTACACCCATATCTATATAAATGTTTTTAATTCTTTTATTTATGCTTATGTGTTAAAAAGTATAACTATTGTTAAAAAATAAATGCTAAAATTCTTTTATAATACAAAAAACAAGTACCTAAATAAAAATAATAAAAATTTGAATTAAAAAATTAAAAATTTTTTTTCTGAATGTTTGGGCACGCATTGTACACTTGAGTGCATTATTAGCACAGCACAGCACCATACCTGCACATCTGTTTTAAGACATGGCATGTGCTCTCATATTGTACATCCTTGGAAAATGCCCACTTGATGACTGTTTCCCCAAAGATAGTTAATTCTATCTAGTAGATCAATTACTACTAAGCTTTAGCTTTATGCCAGGCACCTTTGTTCAATGAATGAAAAAGGCATTGATGATTCAGAGGTAAGGTAAATGACCTACCTTCAAGAGGCTCATTGACTCACTGAGGATTCAGGTAAACAAATTAAGATGATGTAATGTCCTATAAAATAGAGGTAGGTATAAGAAGAAGATGCTTTCTCAGGCCAAGAAAGCTCCAGAGAATTACGTTTAAATTGGATGTAGAATAGAAGGTAGCCTGCCTGCCAAATTTAGCCTTCACTATTGAAATTGTAAGTACTGTTAATATTGGGCTCTCACGTCTATAGAGCCCAGTAACTCTTGCACTAGACATATATCTCATGTTTGTAGTTTTCAATATGTTTTCCTCATATGACCTGCCTGCATATCCCTGTAGGCCAGCGGTATTCAGCCTTTTTTCTTCTCAGCCATACATTGGAAAAAGAGTTGTCTTGGGTCTTGGGCAATGCATTAAATAAAACAGCCTGAACTAATGAAAGCTGATAACAACACCAAAAAAATCCTAGCATACTTTTCCTGATATATCGCACCACAGATAAGCAAAAAAAAAAAAACTTTCCTAAATTAGCATGTGGCCTACAGGGCTATAGGTTGGACACCACCACCTCCACCCCTGCTTATAGGGACCTGAATTTGCAATCTCTGCTGTAATAGGGTCAGGGTGGACTTTATGGTTAGAGAGGAGCAGAAAGGGATTTTCTAGGCGAAAGCAGCTGTAGTAGCAGAGATGCAGAAATAATATGTCCACTATTCATCTATCATAACTTGTGTGAAGGACAGAAAAATTTTACCTAAGCTCCAGTTATGATACTGAGAACTTTATGTTTTATGTACAATAGTTGAGGAATCATATTTTTAAGGACTTCTTTATGTTAGAAAAAGGAGTCTACCATCAAGTGTATGGATGTTTTAAAGAGGGAAAAACAGGAAGGCAGGAATACCAATTACAAAATCTTTGCAAAAAGGCAGTAAGCATCAGAGACTTGATTCAGGAAAGGTTTGAGGTAGAATCCGTAGGACTCATTGGCCCTTAAAGATGTAGAGAAAGGGAGATGACCCTTTAGGTTTCTGCCGGATAGATAAGGGAAGCACAGTTTCTCTTCTAGACTCCTGAAGTGATAACCCACTTTTCAGGTAGAACTATATGAGTCCTGCTCTCCTAGGTGAGGTAATGACAGGATGTAGATTTGAAAGTCATTAGCATATAAATGGTAATAGAAGGTATGGCAGAGAAGTAACCTTTAAAAGAAATGGACTGGGAAAAATGAGAGCCGCCCTTAACCCCAAGGAAAAAAAAGCAATTTTATTCTGGTATAATCTGCAGGGTAAAACCAGAAAGGTAGGAAGCCAGGCAGAAAAGAATTGCCTAATGGTTGCCAGGGGGAAAGATACTTTTAAAAAGTAAATAAATCATGCAAACAAATTAACTAGGATGACAACTGAAAATGCAGCCTGAACTAAGACAGTGGCCGTGGAAGGAGAAAGGAGAGATTATTAGGGATAATTTGAGACATACTGACTATCGTGAGATGAAATGAATCATCACTGTCATTATTTACATCATGGTCATCTGTGGGACGATAAAGTAATGCATGTTTGTGCAGTGGTAACTCTTTTGGAAATAGTGATTTTCTTTAATAATGACTTTTTCTATGTCAACCAGGTGCCAGAGGCAATAAAAAAATGTCAGAGGGCTGGAATTACTGTGAGGATGGTCACTGGTGATAATATTAATACTGCTCGGGCTATTGCTACCAAATGTGGTATTTTACATCCTGGGGAAGATTTTCTGTGCCTAGAAGGTAAAGATTTTAACAGAAGAATACGAAATGAAAAGGGAGAGGTAAGGACTTTTTGACAAGTTTTTAGTTGACAAATTTTAGTATATTAAGAATTTCATCTATCAAATACATACTGAGTATGTGTTATATGTTAGGCAGCATTTTAGAGGAACCTGAATTTCCTGAACTTTTTATGCTAAGCTGTAGAGTTCCACCGGCAATGGGGGATTTTGAAAATGTGATTATACATTTCATATATGTGGGATACATAGCTGTGGTTTTCAAGGTCGGGTATGCATCAAATTCACCAGGAGAGCTTGTTAAAACAGATTGCTGGGCCCCACCCCAGCTAAGGTAGACTTGGGGCCTTGCCCAAGAATTTGCATTTCTAACAAGTTCCCAGTAGATTCTAATGCTATTTATTGATCTGTTGATTACACTTTGAGAACTGCTGATAAATATGCTAGATGACTAATTTGGGTTTATGAAACTAGGTTTTGGCACATTTTAACTTCAATAAAAATTTTATAGATTGAGCAAGAACGGATAGACAAGATTTGGCCAAAGCTTCGAGTACTTGCAAGATCATCTCCTACTGACAAACATACACTGGTTAAAGGTAAGTAGATTTTTCAGTTATTTTCCAATTTCTTCATAATAGAAATATGTTCTGCTTCCTAAAATAATAGGCACTGAATATTAGATTGAGTCATGGATACTACATATAAAATCTGCATACATTTCCTTTTGATGTCTTAGATGAAGTATTTATCTTCACTGATAACAGGATAGTGCTTCTAATATAATCATAGTTTCTGGAGTTGGTCTTCACGTAGCATGTAAGCAATTTCCATTTCTAAGCTTGTTTAATTACTTTTAACCTTGAGTCTCATTAAACTCACTAGTCAGGATATTCTGCAGAATCACCTTATTAAAGAAAATATTTTTACCTCACAAATATTTACTTTTATTTAAGGTATAATTGATAGCACTGTCTCAGAACAACGTCAAGTTGTAGCCGTAACTGGTGATGGTACAAATGATGGCCCAGCACTGAAGAAAGCAGATGTTGGATTTGCAATGGTAGGAATTCACTTACTCAAGTATTCAGATATAATTTACTGGATAGGCTGTTTGTTGGTTTATTTGTTGACTAAATTACTGTTGATTTTAAACACTATCCCTCCCCCAAGATTAATTTCAAGGATAATTAATTAGCCCACATTGGTTTATAAGCCTAGTCACTTTATATATTAGCTTTATTTGATGCCATGAAATCTGACTAGAAGATGATTCTTTTTGAACAGTTATGCCAATATCATACATTTACTTTCTATTTAACATTTTAAATATTGAAATGTCTATCATCTCATTGAAATTGCCACAGCCCTCTTAAGCAGGATACTGGTGTAGGACAGTTATGTGTGTTTAAATTACAAATACAAGTGAGAATCTTCCACTGAAGTAAAAATGTGTTTAGTGGCACCTGCCTGTAATGCCAACTACTCAGGAAGCTGAGGAAAGGGACAGTGTGAGACCAGCCTGGGCAACATAGCAAGACCCTGACTCTGAAAAAGAAAAAAGTAAAATTATTTGAATGTCATCATTTTATACATAGTTGAAATCTTTTTTGATTGAGAAAAAATCTATTTGTGTTTCCCCAAGTACTCAATCTAAATATTTTATTTTCGTTTAGTTTTATTTTATTTTTGGAAAATACAGGTGCATAATCACAGTTCTTAAATCCAAAACTATTATAAAAGTGAATTTTTTAACCTTATCTTATAGCAGACTCATTTGACTACAAAACTTGTGCTGAACTAATGTGATGCTATTACTTGTTCTACTTACTGTGAAATATTCATAGAGATCTTAATAGATTCTCATGGGTGCTCACCTCTTTCAGGAGAATTTATGATACAGGGTATGTGCCCCTTTATCTTCTAAGTCTAGTCCTAAAGATTTTTAGATGAGAGAATATTGGTGTGTACCAAGGTTTATTTGCATAATTTGTCTCCCTGACATTTTTCTACTAAAACCGGAATTTAGCAGGTCTACAATGGTGGTAGCCTTTCAACGGGATTGAGAGATGGAAAAAGAAATTATATGGGTAAATTTCCCTTCCACAGAAGCAAGGAATCCAAGATCTACCCTACCTCTTCCCAAATTTATACAACTGGCAATTGTATTGATAGATGATCTTGAAGACTTGTGAAGATTAGCTAAGAAGAGATGAGGAATAATTAAGTGCTTTTCCTTTTGCTCTAGGCAAACAAGATCATTCCCTTTTAGAACACAAAATTACTTGCTGCTATTCTTGAGCATTTAGCAATATACCTTACTGGTACTTTCATTCCAGTAAGGCAGCTACACAAAATGCATTTTAAAATAAAACTTTCTTCCTAAAACTTTAGTGTAAGACAGATGGTATGGGCTTTAAATAAATACAGGTAAATATAGTAAGACAAAAATATAGTACAGTGGCTAGCTGGTTTGTTTTCTTAAGCTCTGAAGGTTTTATGCCCAGGTCTACTACCTTTTTTTCTTTAATAACATCAAAAATCTAAATTTATTTCAAAAATAGTATTAAGTGCTTATTAATGGCTTAGACTTGAAACCACTCTTGCTCAAGCTTGAATTCACTTTGGCCATGCATTTGTTCAATTAAAACATAAAGATAAACTTACTGTCTTAGAGATTTTTATTTTATTTTTTTTAGTTATCCATCAGAAAGTGCTATTGATTAGTTCTTTCTAAATGTGTCTCCTATTTTTCAGGCAGAAATAGCATTTTAGGGCATATTTTCTTGATCAGTCAATAAAGTGTATATTCTAGATGCATAATAAGCCTTCCCTGACTGTGGGTTCTGCATCAGGGGATTCAAATAACTACAGGTTGAAAGTATGCAGCAGGGCTTTCCCAGGCAGCTGCCGAAGATGGCGGAGGGGCAGCTGGATGGCAGAGGCCATCTCCAGGGCCGCCTGGTGGCCATGGTGGGCAAACAGGTACTGCTGGGCCTGAAAGTGGTGGTTGTGTGTTGTGAGGGCATCAACATCTCTGGCAATTTTTACAGAAACAAGTTAAAGTACCTGACCTTCCTCTGCAAATGGATGAACACCAACCCATCCCGTAGCCCCTACCATTTCCGGGCCCCCAGCCGTGTTTTCTGGCATGCTGCCCCCAAGACCAAACACGGCCAGGCTGCCCTAGACGCCTCAAGGTGTTCGTTGGGATCCCACCCCCCCTATGACAAGAAACAGTGGATGGTGGTTCTTGCTGCCCTCAAGGTTATGCGTCTGAAGACTACAAGAAAGTTTGCCTACCTGGGGCACCTGGCACATGAAGTTGGCTGGAAGTACCAGACAGTGACAGCAACCCCAGAGGAGAAGAGGAAGGAGAAGGCTAAGATCCATTACAGGAAGAAAAAGCAGCTCATGAGGCTACAGAAACAGGCGGAAAAGAACATGGAGAAGAAAACTGACAAATACACAGAGGTCCTCAAGACCCACAGACTCCTGGTCTGAGCACAATAAAGACTTTATTCCTCATGTTTGGCCTGGCCTGCCCTTCCTCCATCGCCACCTTGGGATGTGGGGGACCCCGGTGCAGCAGTCTGGGTGCCACAGGCAACCTGAGACTTAGAAAGGAAAGGACCTTAGGCACTGCATGTCTGTAAGGTTAAGTGACTCTAGGACTTGCGTCAACAAAATTTATGACCTTGTTCATGAATTTTAGAAAATCGATAGGACTACCAGTTAAGTTTAAATACATAATTGTGGGGGAGCCCTGCCTTGTGAGTGGGGCATCTGGTAGAGTGTGAGAAGATGCTTGAGGGGACAGGATAAGCTTGGTGTTATACAAAATATTTATAGATGCACAGACTGGGGAGGCAAGGTGTGCAACAGGAGCTTACAGGCATTACCTTATTCCTTCCCTGTATTCTGTTACCCAGGAACAAATAAATTGCTTTCAAAGTAAAAAAAAAAAAAGTATGCAGCAGGGAGAGTAGACATTCATACCTACCTGTACTAAACATGTGCAGAGTTTTTGTCTTGTTTTTATTCAGTACAGTATAACAAGTGTTTACATAGCAAGTTGTCCCTTGTCAACATTATATTATTTTTACAAAAAACCAAGTTAATCACATATAAAGGTATTTCTATCATCAAAGACACAACACTATAGTGTATTTCAGTAACCAAATACATCTATGGTGGTGAAATCTAAGTCATTTCGAATACTGTCTTTTTAAACTTGGAATTACTGGGGGACTCATTTGTTCATTTTCAGATATTAAGCTATTTTCAGTATTGCAGTTCAGAAACATTAGAGGTGAATAGCAGCAGGCTCCTACCCATTCACAGCACGTGGAAATAATCCTGGGGTTGCACCAATGATGAAGCCTAAACACAACACAGGCAATTCCCAATTCCAAATAAAGACCAGTTCCCTAGTCAAACAACTCCAAGGAACTTCTAACTAAAAAAGGCTAAACTGGTCAGGCTCAGTGCCTCTCATCTGTAATCCTAGCACTCTGAGAGGCCAAGTGGGTGAATCGCCTGGATCTCCTGAGCTCAGGAGTTAGAGACCAGCCTGAGCCAGAGCAAGACTGTGTCACTACTAAAAATAGAAAAAACTAGTCAGGCATTATGGCAGGTGCCTGTACAATGGGAGGCGGAGGCAAGAGGATCACTGAAACCCAAGAGTTTGAGTTGTTGTGAGCCACTGCAATCTACCCAGGTGACTGAGCGAAACTCTGTCACACACACACAAAAAAGGTTAAATCGTTCTTTTTTTTTAATGAGCTGCTCAGAGTCACAAAGTAATGTGCAGTGTCAGTCTCTAAATTTATCTTACCTCCATCAAAAGTCTGCGTGGGAAATGGTGGTCTACAAGACCAAAGAGCACATTATTTTTATCTTAGTAATTCAAGGCCCTTTTTAGGTGGCCCCTTGAGAATCTTCTCAGCTTCATAACTCACTACCCCACCACACTCTACTCGTCAGGTTTAACTACTTGTATGTAATTTGGTGATGAACCCACTTCTGGGATGATGACATTAACCCATTGACCTAATCACCTCTAAAGGTCCTCACTCTTAACCTTGTTGCATTGGATATTAAGTTTCAACGCATGAACTTTGAAGAATGCATTCAAACCATAGCAGGATTTATAAGAGTTAAACTTTCTCATAATTTTTATGAATGAATCATACTCCCTACTCATTACTGCCTTGTGTCTCTGCAAAGATAATCAGTATTCTGAAAATTATTACTTTTGCCTGTTTTTGAACTTGGTACAAAAGAATCATATTATGTATTATTTTGAGTCTTCCTTTATTGAACATTATGTTTGTGGGATTCATTTATGTTGCATATATAGTTGTAGTTCACTCATTTTAATTAATCTGTGATTTATTAATCTATTCCATTCTCCTCTGGTGTTATTAGTTTGAAGCTAAGTGCCTCTTCAGCAGACCTTCAAGAGATCTCCCTTTTTTATTTCTAGATTCAGTGTTGTTTCCAATCCAGTGCTACCTGACACTACTGTGTCCTAAGCTTTATAGAGGGCTCTGTAGTATTAAAAAGGCTACTTCTCTGCTCTCCCTACCATTGGCTTAGGATTCAGATATTGTGGGTCTGCTGAGTTACTCACCATTTTTTGTCTGTTTTCCAGCCTCTTAAGGGTCTTTGTGTAGAGTCTCCTTTCTTCTAACTCTATGGGGTTTTTATATATATGTATATGTATATATATACACACACACACATACCTTTTTGTGTGATGTTTAGAAGAAACTTGAGTAATGGGCTTTGTTCATTCCTTCATTTTTAACCTAACTTAATTTTTAATGCTTCATTCTTTCTTTGATTTCTGCTAAGCTAGAATGTCTTTTAGCAGTAATAACTAGAATAACTATTTACCTTTTTGTAACATAAATTTAAGTCAGTATTCATGAGGTATAATGGTAAATTTTTGTTTATTGTATATTATCCTTTTTGGTTTGGGGGGGGTTTGTTTTGTTTTCTTTTTTTGTAGAGATGGAGTCTCACTTTTTCGCCCTTGGTAGAGTGCCGTGGCGTCACATAGCTCACAGCAGCCTCCAACTCCTAGGCTTAGGAGATTCTCTTACCTCAGCCTCCCGAGTAGCTGGGACTACAGGCGCCTGCCACAACGCCCGGCTTTTTTTTTTTGTTGTTGTAGTTTGACCAGAGCTGGGTTTGAACCCATCACCCTCAGTATATTGGGCCAACGCCCTACCCACTTAGCCACAGGCGCCACCCATGTATATTATTCTTTTGACTATTTAAAAATTATATTTAAAACATTTAGTATAATTTACAGAATTTGTCCAGACATGGGGTCTCATTCCTGTAATCCCAAAACTTTGGGAGGCCAAAACTGGAGGATTGTTTAAGGCCAGGTGTTCCAGACCAGGTTGGACAATATAGTGAGACCCCCATTTAAAAAAAAAAAAATTTAACTGGGCATGGTGATGCACACCTGTAGTCTCAGCTACTTGGGAGGCTGAGGTAGGAGGATCACTTAAGTCCAGGAATTCAAAGCTGCAGTGAACTCTGTGCCAATGCACTTCAGCTGTGGTGACAGAGTGAGATGCTGTCTCAGAATAAGTAAATAAAAAGTAATTCACAGAATTTTTTTTAACAGGGTATTGCTGGAACTGACGTAGCTAAAGAAGCATCTGATATTATTCTCACAGATGACAACTTTACAAGCATTGTTAAAGCAGTTATGTGGGGACGAAATGTCTATGACAGCATCTCAAAATTTCTTCAGTTCCAACTTACTGTTAATGTAGTAGCTGTGATTGTTGCTTTCACGGGCGCCTGTATTACTCAAGTAGGTGATGATTTGTTTATTAAAACTTGTTTATTTTAAAGCAAAAATGTATATAATAATTTGCCTTTTTAAAACACTTAAATATTTAAATAAGCTGAAGCTTAATATTTTAGGTTAATGATATAAAAGTATAATCCTGTTCTGTTCATTAAGTTTTTAAATCCTAAAGGCTTCCTGAGAAGCGCTGAGTCCCTGAATAGTTGTGAATGTCTATTAGGAAACATATCTTTTCTAGGATTCACCGCTTAAGGCTGTGCAGATGCTGTGGGTAAACCTCATAATGGACACGCTCGCTTCCCTGGCTCTGGCAACGGAACCACCCACTGAGTCTCTCTTGCTTCGGAAACCTTATGGTAGAAATAAGCCTCTCATTTCACGCACAATGATGAAGAATATTTTGGGTCATGCATTCTATCAACTCGTAGTAGTCTTTACACTCTTATTTGCTGGTAAGAATTCAGTGTCTATTAGTAAAGCTTCAGTTAATTGTTTCTGTTCCAAGCTAATATCATCTGAGATGTTTTAATGGTAAAAATTTTTCAAGAGCCTACGCTCTATTCCTGACTTGCTATTCATGTTTAATATTCTCTTTCTTTATCAGTGGGTGCTTAGGAAACTTTGGGAGGCAATATGATAGGTAGTCGGAGGAGGAAATGAGTTCTGATTTCTTATCCTGGCTCTGCTACTAACTTTAGATACATGATCTTCAGCAAATCAACATAGTTTGGGGGGCTTCAGTTTTCTCTTCTATACAACAAGAGAGTTGTACTGGATAATCCCAGGTCCCTTCCAGCTCTTTCCATGCTGTCATTCCAGATGAAATAAAAGGTCTGGCTAAGTTTTATTGTTGTGTATTTCCTTGACATGTTCAAGTATTTTGTATGCTAATTACAAAACCATAATTTTTCATTCTTTCAGGAGAAAAGTTTTTTGATATTGATAGTGGAAGAAATGCTCCTTTGCATGCTCCTCCTTCAGAACATTACACTATTGTTTTTAATACCTTTGTGCTGATGCAACTTTTCAACGAAATAAATGCCCGGAAAATTCATGGTGAAAGAAACGTGTTTGAAGGAATCTTTAATAATGCCATCTTCTGCACAATTGTTTTAGGCACTTTTGTGGTACAGGTGGGTAGTTGACAAAGACAGTTTCAAATTTGATTATTATATGGGAAACATTAGGTAAAGCGATAGTTTATGCCAGAAATTACTTGATAGCTATGTATGTGGAGCTATTGCCTTGATGATGTATTTAGTATCATGTTGTTTTAGGGTGTATATTAATGAATATAGAAACTCTGTCTTTTGTTCTTAGAAGTAAAAGCCACAACTAAATGGACAAATAATTTTATTTCTTCAACTCTTAAATGAAATGTTTTTCTTTGTTATGAAAGTAAATCAGCCAATCACATCATTGTTTCTCTAGCATCCTGATATTCTTTAAATGTCCCTCATTATACCAAACTAAGGGAAAAGTGTAAATTTTAAAAATTAAAAACATTTCTACAAGTAAGTATTGAATTTTTTCATGCTTTTTTTATTATTAGAAAAGAAAATTATTTCAGTTTTATATCTATTAAAATCTAGACCCAATTGGCAAATCTATTACGATCTGACTGACTAGGCTACTAACAAACCAGTTGGGAATCTATCTGTATAAATGTACAAATACATATTACTTGAATCAGAATAAAGTAGAGCTAAAAGAAATAGAATTTATAGCTTTTAAAAGTTTGAATGTTAACTACCAAAATTATTCAGTTTTAATATTTGGCAGCTACTTAACTGCCATATAAAACCTATTATACTCACAAGAGCATAAGTATTACTTAATTTTAATATTGCTATGCACACTGTTTTAGGTCATTTAGAACAAGGAGGGAAGCATAGCACTGTATTATGAATTTATGCACATCATTGGATTTCACTCTCTTTATAAAGGAGAGCAAATCTGAGGGCATGCTGTCTGAGCTAGCCCATATTTCATAGAACTTTGTAAGTTGCCTTTTCTTCTCTGTAAGTCTATTCATATTTATCCTAACAACTCTTAAGTGTTAACCAGGAATGAACAGCTATGTAGAACGGAAAAAAGATTACATATTTTATCCACTTTTCTACAAAAGTATACTATCGTTTGTGAAAAGCATAAATTATTCAAAGAATTCTAAATACAGGGGAATGTAGTTATCTGGGGTGATATCAGAAACATCATAAAGTTATTACTCTTGGCCATGAGAATTGTTGATTTTTAGTAAGCATAATTTAAACATAAAATATGCATACATTTAATAGATTGCACAGAGATTTTACTTTATTTCGGTTGCCTTGTTTTCAACTGTGACTGTTACTATACACTGTTAGAATAGGGGTTGTTCAGCTTGAGTTTTAAAGGACATAAATTTGGGTGTTTCTTAAAGCATATGAATTTTTTAATTTAAAAGATTTAAATGAAACTCACTTTTGATTATCTCTCCAGATAATAATTGTGCAGTTTGGTGGAAAACCTTTCAGTTGTTCAGAACTGTCAATAGAACAGTGGCTATGGTCAATATTCCTAGGAATGGGAACATTACTCTGGGGCCAGGTAAAAACCTCATCAGTTTTTGTTCAAACGTAAAGTAATTATTTCTGAAAATTTTTAGAGTGTATTTTCTTTTCTCAGTTTGTTGCTTAATTCTAAATAGTTAATATTCTAGGTCAAAAGGGGAATTCAATGATACGGCGTTTTTTACTGTGTAGTATTTGTTCCAGGATGTTGTGTGTCTATTATGATTATGCTTATTTATACAAAAACTGTTTTAATTTCTTATTAAAGGTGATATATTTATAACTGGATAGAATGCTAATGTCCATATTTTATATACTCATTTTTACATTTCAGAATAAAGCTTTGTTGCAAAAATGTAAACATAATGTATATTTTATTTGCTTATGTAGTTTAATCCAAAATATGGCATAGGAAAAATCTTGAGCTTTGAATGTTATTATAAAAATAATGATATCTGCAAAAAAATAGTCGCAAAATTGTGTTTTAGATTATTGGGATTGAGTAGCTTTAACAGTGTATGTGTAAAATCATCAGTGCCAGAGGTATACCTCATATTGGAGATGTATGTCATTTTTTTTAAATAATTGATAATGACATAGCCTTGTTCATTTTAAGCCCATTACTATTACTATAAAACTAGCAGGTTAAAGACTGTATGCTTACATTTTCATAAAGGAAGGTTAATCTATGTTACAGTATATAATTTGTAAGCTAACTTACTGTCATTTTTTGCCAGTCAGTGAAACCAGACTTTCAGATTTTCCTTAAATTTAGCTCAATTTTTATGCTTCTTTATTTTCCCTTTTTCCTGTGTTTCTAGATTCTGAAGTTTTACTTCTTACTCTATTACCTCATTAATAGAGTTCTTCTTTTAAGTAAGACCCATCCTTGGTCCATACTTTTTGGTTACTGTTCTGATTATATCATGTTTTCTGATAATCTGGCCAGTTTCAGGAAGAGGGAATTCAGTACTGCATACATACCCAACAACTTATAAGTCACCATCTGGTTGACATTGTCTATTGATGTTAAGTGTGCCATGGTGGAAAGAGCACTGGCTTTGGTGGTCAGGAGATCTTGGTTCTTAGTCACTCCAGGAGCAAGTTACTTCACGTGTCTCTGACCCTGTTTGTCCTCTGTGAAATGAGGTGGTTGGACTAGAAGTTCCCTAAGCAGTTCTGCATATGACTGCTTGCTTGTTTCTCCCCAGTAAACCCATTTTCCTTAGGTGGCCGGTAACTCTTATAAGCTAACACATACTTACTGGTGGTTTTTGTATCCTTTGTTTTCTGGGGCATCTGTTTCTATGTGGTGTCATTATCAATCAGTGTTGATCCAGTTTTAAATGTTTGCATTTTATAAAACTAAATACATTTATTAGACAACACTGTTTTGCATGTAACCTTGATGACTTTTTAAATTTTGATACACTTTTTCTCATTGAACTCTTAACCACGTTAATGAAATATAAACTTGCATTATCAAAGCATGGTTTTGTAATTAACTGTCTTGAATGTCCTCATTGAAATATGGAAAATATCAGGTCAGTTTCCATTTTGGAAAACTTTTTATCCTTCAAACTTAAATCTTTTATGTAGCTAAGAGAAGAATTTTTTTGTTCTTCTGGGAGCTAAAGACTTAACCAACAGGACCTCATTGCTTCGTTGGTAAAGATAGTTGGCTACTCTCACAATTTTTGAAAACTTTAATAGTAAATTGATCACTTTACTTGTACCTGATAGGATTTATTTCTAAGTTCTTTCCCCTGTGTTATAGCTTATTTCAACAATTCCAACTAGCCGTTTAAAATTCCTAAAAGAAGCTGGCCATGGAACACAAAAGGAAGAAATACCTGAGGAGGAATTAGCAGAGGACGTCGAGGAGATTGATCACGCTGAAAGGGAGTTGCGGCGTGGCCAAATCTTGTGGTTTAGAGGTCTGAACAGAATCCAAACACAGGTATGGGCCTGGTAGAAAGGTAGGAGAGATGCTGGGAGCAAGGGCCTTTTCTCCTGGGGAAGAGGTTTGAGTGTGCTCCTTAACTTCCTTTCTAGCCTTCCCAACCCACAAAATGTATTCTTTTAAAAAAAAATTGTACTGGTGCCTGGAATGAGTGAAACTTTTAACTGATTATGAAGAATGTGTCTATATGCCCCTAAGCTCCTTTTTTCCTAGCTTCCCCCAACCCCTTCATCTCAAAATGCTACTCTTGCCTATTTATCTGCTCTGTAAAAAGTGCCTTTTTCTTTTTTATATGTTGATAGATGGAATGGTCCTTTCTCTTGTTCTCTCTCTCTCTTGCTGAGCAAGCTGTCACAATCTCTGATTCCTTGCAGATGGATGTAGTGAATGCTTTCCAGAGTGGAAGTTCCATTCAGGGGGCTCTAAGGCGGCAACCCTCCATCGCCAGCCAGCATCATGATGTAACAAATATTTCTACCCCTACACATGTAGTGTTTTCCTCTTCTACTGCTTCTACTACTGTGGGGTGTGAGTGTGTGTTCCTAAGTGCATGAAATTAACATTTCCTACTTCACACACCTAACGTTTTCTCATTTTCTCCTTAATGTTTAAATTCATTGTTCAGGCTTTTCATAAAGCTTTCTTTTCGTAAAGTGGATTGAGACCTCAAAGTGTTGTCGTTGTTGTTGTTTTATTTCTGAGAGGGCTAGATAACAGACGGAACAATTGCAACCAAAGATTAAATATGAAATCTGTGAGCTTGTCTCTGTGCTAACTCTTATAGTTAATATGGGGTATAAAATTGTAGCTTAGAATTTGTGAAACTACTATAAATTTTTGAGTATATGCCTTTAAACTTGTTTATACTGCATGGTTCCTAGAAGCATGTGACTTGAAACTGATCTAACAGAACCCGGAAATTGCATCTTTAAATCTAAAAATGAATTTAGTATTTTGACTTTTACCTCCTCCAGTTTGGAAAATAGTTACCTGAAAAGTTCTCAGTATATGTAGCCAGTTGCTTGCCTTCTTAATCCGAACTTTGCTTGCCTTGCTTTGTATTTTTTTTTTTTTTTTTAGAAAGTGCCGGGAGTGTGTAGGGGCAGTTTCTTGTATAAACTTCAACTTCTGGTAGTATTTATGGCTCCCCCCCCCCATTTGTATAATTAATTTAGTTTAAAACTGCATTGTATATAAGAAATGTTCTGTTAAGTTTCAAAAGAAATGGGGGAAGTGTACTGTTGGTTAATTATTGAATCATTATACTATACTATAATTTTTATTAATTGACTAGAATAACAGATTTCCTTTCATATTTTCAGTAAATTGTAAATTCCCTAAAAGGCTTACAAGCCATATCATCTTACTGCAATTTAGGGTCTTCTGATTTTATGGTGGCTTCTCAGTATATTGTAAGTATTAAAGATAAAAACCCAACCCCAACCCAAAATCTACTGAGTTTGCCTAAGTAAAGTTAGCCTTGTAATGGGCAGAGAAGTGTCTTTCCTATGTGGTCTTTAGCCGGTTAAGGCGTAGAGGAAGGAACCTTGGAAAGCTGGAGAGAGAATGAATTTAAGGGAGAAAAAAGTGTAGACCGTTTATTCAGTGCTTGTTTGTTCTGTTTGCTTAAGTAATTTTAATACGATTTTTTAACAGTGTTGTAAAGCAGGCAGGCTAAGAACTGACCCATTTTACAGGTGCTACAGCTGACTTGGACTTTAAATGACTTGTCCTTGGCTAATGAGCAGAAATAGCTTAGTGTAAAGCAAAGAACAGAAAGTAAAGGGAGCCAAAGACTTGGCTCTTATCAACCCTTCCTTCAGAAGTTTAAATTTGCAAAATTTCAAAACTACAGACATATTGAAATATTAATACATGTACATGAATACTCTTTACCTGGATCTACCGCTTTTTGATATTTGAAGGCATCTTTATCTATAGATTAATATATACACTTCTTTATGAGCCATTCCAAAGTGGCGAGTATCATGACATTTCATCCTTAAATATGTCAACATGTACCTCCTAAGAATAAGAAGCCCTGTATATAATCACACTATATTATCACACCCAGAAACTTAACATCGATACCCTCGTGTTATCTAATATACAGTACCTATTCAGATTTCTTTAGTTTTTCCACGTCCTTTGTAGCTTTTTAAATCTAGAATCCAAAAGAGGGTCATTGACAGTTTATGTCCTGACTCTTCAGTCTGTTTATTTTTTATGACAATTGACCTTTTTTTTTTTTTTTTGGAGGAGTCTACATCACCTTTATAAAGTGTCCTGTATGTTCAATATTAGTCTGGGTATTTTCCTAGTGATCAGCTTCATATTAAAATTTTTTGACAAGTTTATCTCATGGGTAGTGTGCATTCTATTCATTTTTATTGCAGCAATGTTTTAAATAATTGTCACTTGGAGGGGGTGACACATGCTTAGGTATACTATATATACCATATTTCTCTGTGTTAAATATCAGTTAAATCATAAAATGTTTTAAGATGTACACACACACCCCTAAGCCCTCTGCACACTCACCTCACACTCTTTCGATTCGTGGGTTTGTATGCAGCTGGGCCCACGTGGCCAGATGAATTGTGCTCCACTTCAGGGAAGTAGAGGCCACTTCAAAGAGAGGCAAAAGAAGGTTTGTATTTGTTGCTTCAAGTGTAATATGTTTATCTCTTTATTCTGTGTCCCACGCTCTTGGACTGTAAGGGAGTGTCCAGGGATTGAATCCTAACTTGTTAGTGAGGTTATCATTATACACTAATAGTTGCAGTAATTATATTGCAGTAACTAAATATCTTTCAGCCTTGCCTAGTGGAGGATTGTCTTAGGTGCTAATCAGCATCAGCCATCATAGAGTGGCAAAGACTTAATTAATAATGTTCCTACATTTAAGAGAAGGTTTTGTTTTGTCACTGGGTTTCTGCCCTAATGTATGTAGAACAGTCTTAGAAATATCTGTGAAAGTCAGATTTCTTTGACCTTTATTTAGAGTTCTTGCTTTGCCTAGTAGAAGGAAAAATAATTATCTTTCAACTTAGTCGTATGCTAGACTTGAAACATCTCTGGAGAGAGCTTTCTTCCCTCATTTATTATTCAGGTCTATATTCTTAAAGGTCTCTAGAGAAAACATTTTATAGTCGTTGTTTATGAAGTACATCATTCTAATATTAGTCCTCACCATTATTAAATTTTTTTTGCTGAGTAAATAGCTAAGTCTTCTTGGAAATGAGAAATGGAGAGAAAATTTGATCTTCTAGGATAAGGGTCAGCAAACTATAGCTGATGGGCCAAATCTGGCTTATCCATTTGTGGTAATAAATTTGTACTGGAATGCAGCCATGCCCATTGATTACAGTATGCACCTATGGCAGTTTGCACTACAAGTGAAAAATGGAATAGTTACTACTGAGACAGTAGGGCCCACAAAAACCCTAAAGTATTTATTGTCTAACTCTTTACAGACAAAGTTTCTCCCCTACTTCCTCCAGATAATTAAAACATTACACAGGTGGGTCTCCCCTTGAGAAAATTCAATATGTGAATTTCCAACTTTATAAGACAGCTTAGAGTTTTCTCTTTTTTTCCAAGTATCCTTTAGTTGACCATTGCATTTCTTTTTAAGTTAGTGCATGTGGCAAAAATAATGTTAAATACTAATAGCAGAAATGGGCAGTCTATTGGTGCATTAGCTAATGATTAAATAGTATTTTAGAGCTATCTCATTGTGTTATTCCTTTCTGCTATCAAATGTTAGGTATTTTGAAAAGTGAGTAGTTTTACAGGGTGTATGATCTTGTTTTCATTTTTTCTTAATATATTATTTACCTTGGTAATCTAGGTTCTTAAAATTACTTGATTATAATAATCTTATGCTTTTTGTTTACTTTATATGCTTCATGCAGTGTTTTTCTCTGTTTTCCCCTGTGTTGAATAATTTTCAAAAAAACTTTTGACTTCAGAATTACTGAATTTTTCTTATTTCTGGTAATTTTAGAAGGTATATGTCATATATAGTAGGTTTTAATAGATACTAAGTAGAAATTTTAAAACTGAATATAATAGGGCTTAGATTTCAAGAATGGGTAATTAGAGTCACTTATGTTTCTATTTAAGCTGATTCTTCATGGTGTTAATATAGTTTCCTCCCTACCTAAAATGTTATGTACATAATTAATATTTTCCTCAGAATTACTGCTGTACACTGAGAATTTTACATATAGAAAGTAATAAAGATCACAGCAAGTACAAGCTAGCTGAGTGTCATGATTAAATCATGAGTCTTTTCTTATGTTCTTTATAAAAGAAGAAAGTGAAACTTACCTGGTTCAATGATTCCTGGTTAATCTAGATTTTATTGTGTGTCTCACATGAGAACTAACCTCTGAAAATTGCATTGCTCTATTGCTGAGCTGTCCTTTTCGGGTGCTGAAACTGTAACCACAGTCAAGTAGCTTAAGTAGAGGAGGCAGAAGGAAGCATTAGCTAACCTTGATCTTAGAAAATGTTGTGTTCTAGCGAGTTTAGTGATGAAGTAAGTGTGTTCTTTACTGACTTCCTGGGAACCTGGAATGAGGAGCTGGAAAACCCAGGTTCTAAGACTCCTCAGTACTAATCAAGAGCTGCTTGCCGCTGCCTATCCATCCTCCCAGTTACCTAGTTTCAGTATTTACCTAGTGGTTAGAATAAATGTCTCTAATATTGTTTCAGATAGAAATTCTTTCAGGTAGAAAAAAAAAATCTTATACCAAAATTGAAGTTTTGGTGAAAAGGAATTTCCTCCGGTTTTACCTTCCGTGGTGTGTGTGTCTATTTGTATACACCCATACACTTGTTGCCCTTACCTGCTCAGTCTTTATACTCTGAACCTCTTAGAGCTCTGCTAACTCCCAAGTCTCTAACTTCTGAGCTCTATATAGTAAATATTTTCTAAGTTTGACATATTCAGAAGGTAGATTTATTTACCCCTTCATTGCTCCCCTCTACACCCATATTGTTTTAAGAAAAGAAAGAAAACCCACAGATCATGTACCTCTCTCTTTGCATTGGTAACAGTACCAACAACCTTGTCAAATAGGCAACAGCTTCAGCGTCATCTTGAACAGCGCTCGTCACCTGTCAGGTTTGCTGAGTGATCTTCAATTGGTATTCTCCTCTGTGCCTACCAGCTACTGACAGCAACAGATTTTATTTTTAGAAAGTTATTTTTTGCTTTTTTAGTCTTTGTTATTAGGACTGGATACTTGCTAAATGTCACACATATAAAATTTAATTGTAATACTTCACAGTAAAACGCAGAATGAATTACTATAATGGTATATTTAGTACTAGCATTGTTTATGTTCCAGATGTGAAGTGCTTTACCTTAGTAAATGGAGGTGGGGGGGGGGGCAAAAGGAATATAAGAAATTGAAAATTATTTGTTGCTGTTCTTTGGTTGAATTAAGGAACTAAAGTGAATAGAGTAGAATTATGAAGTAGCATGTGATCAAGTTGCGAGACAAGGTGGAGGGGACGCTCGCTGTTCCAGGTGTGGATTGTGGACCAGCAGCATCTGTGTCACCTCAGAGATTGTTAGAAAGGCAGGATCTCTGGCCCCTGCTGGATCAGAATCTGCATTTCAACAAGGTCGCAGGCTAATTTATATCCACATTAATGTTTGAGAAGCCCTAGCATTGATACTTGTGAGCTAACACTGTCCTAAATCTGTAGTATACTAATTTAATCTCTCATAAAAGCCCTGTAAGGTGCGTACTTTTATATTTTCCATTAATAATTGAAGAAACTTGTTTGACCAGGGTCCTTGGATACTAAATAGAAGAGCTAGAATTCACCCTGACATTTACCTCTGTCTTTCTCATTTGGCTGTGCAGACTATATAAAGGGCTAAGTGAGTGTAAACTAACGCAGCTCACAAACAGGGCTTGACTGAGAAGAGGTAAGGTTACAATCAGAATTGGGCACATGGCCCTAAACTCTATATTACATTTTCAAAAAATACATTCAACATGTTCATTTGAAGAGATGTATTAATTTATTCATTTTTTTGTATCTTAGAAGGTCAAACTATCAGTTACTTCTCTTCATATTATGAGTAAATAATGTCTTCATTATTGAATAGGCTTTATTAGAATAAAAGAAAAAGTAAGCAGTGTATTTGAATTGGTCTATATCGTACATGCTCTCCTGTGATATGTACTTGGGTTTTGTCCCTTCCTTTAATCTGAACAGCACTGAGTTAATGACCCCTAACGTGAGAATGTGCTGTCCTGTGTTTGAGTCTGATTACACAGTAACCTCTTTCATTCATGCAGCAGACTTCTGAGAAGGAAGGTGAATGGTTGGGCTGTTTAGGGGTAAAAAATAATAGAACACTAAAACTTTGTGTCTTCCTCTTGGGAAATTTTTCACGAAAGAATTTCAGAGGTTTTTATTTTGTTTTGTTTTTAATCTTTCCAGATTTAAGTTTTAATCTGTTATAGAGAAAAACACTAACACTTTATAGCTAAATGGCATATACTCAAATATTTATAGCTGTTTAATGGCATTTTATAGATATTTATTTGGGTTTTGTCTTTATTTTTATTTTTAATTAAGGGAATCGTGGGGTAGATGTGAGTTCATTGTGGCATTCAGCATATATTTGCTTGGCTTTTTCATAGTCAATGACACCCTAATTCCTAGCATGATAAATAGTAACCCTTTGTGCTTGACTTTGTTTAACTTACTTGAATTGTTTTCAAAAATACATTTTTTTTAATTTAAAAAAAATCAGCTAAGCTTGTGTATGGTTAAGTTTTTGTTCTGTTTGTTTTTCGTTTGATTTTGTTTTCTTAGGAAAAAAATCCTATAAAATGGCTATTAAATTTTTAGCCAGTGACAATGAGATTTTCTTAGTATTACTTTGAATTATATACCTCTTAATTCTTAGCGTATGTGGTTTTGTTGTTCTGTAGTGTCCTACTAAAATATTCATTTTTTTACAGTGTATTGCAAGTTCCACTGCATTACATGCAAATATGATTCACTCATACCTAGCTGTTTGTGGATTCAAACTCATAAATGAACCATTTTTAAGTCACGTTAATAGTCTACTGATATCTGTCTGTTTTCTGATATTTGCAGATTCGAGTGGTGAATGCATTTCGTAGTTCTTTATATGAAGGATTAGAAAAACCGGAATCCAGAAGTTCAATTCACAACTTTATGACACATCCTGAGTTTAGGATAGAAGATTCAGAGCCTCATATCCCCCTTATTGATGACACTGATGCTGAAGATGATGCTCCTACAAAACGCAACTCCAGTCCTCCACCCTCTCCCAACAAAAATAACAATGCTGTTGACAGCGGAATTCACCTTACAATAGAAATGAACAAGTCTGCTACCTCTTCGTCCCCAGGAAGCCCACTACATAGTTTGGAAACATCACTCTGATTGTAAGCTGAATGTTAATACACTAGCTGCATTGTAAAGAAACAAATTGAAACTGGGTCTTTTCACAATTTGTGACAGACAAGATAGTATTCTTGTCTTTGGACTTCAACAGAAGACACACTTGTACGAATGTAGATTTATTTTTTTAAAAAAAAAAGCAAAGCTTTCTGCCAGACCGAGGGTGCTTTTTGGGGGGTGGGAGAAATGAACTGACAGATAAACAGTAACTCGACATGAGTAACCCGTGGATCATCGGTAGTACCCAGGAGTGGTCCTGACCAGTGTATTATGATAAGAGCTTTAGTTTATCTCAGTCCCTGATGGGAGAGGGAGGAGTAGAGCTGGGCGAGACAAAGAGCCCTGGATCATTGAATTGATACTTTAATTTCTGCTGTTGGCTGTTAATAATTTGGATTATTTATGTTTATAAATGATACAGATCTGTTTACAAGGTTTGTAGATACTTTTTTTGTTCCTGTTCATAGATGGAAAGCTTCCTTATAACTGATGCAGAGAAAATTAGTCCTTCAAATACTGCTGTATTTTCAGGAAAAAAAAAAAAAGGGGGTGTTTCTATTGAAACTGAACTAAATTTTTGCCTACAATTTACCTTGTTAAATATTGTAGATAAATTGCTAATACTAATAGCCAAATAGATAACACTAATGCTTTGTTTAAAAAAACAAAAAAAAAGAAAACAAAACAAAACAAAAAACAAGAGCAGTGGTGTTCTAATGAAGTTATGGCATCTGTCCTAATTAGTTTCTTAAATACATTTACTACTTAATGGTTTTGAAACAACTGTTTAATTTTTAAAATTTTTGAAAACTTGCTAATAACCTTTTGTTCAGAATTTAGTAGATTGTTTAATGCAGGACATCAACTACATAATGAAAGATGCTTGAAATGCTTTTGTTATTTCAGGCAAATTAAATTAAACTATCAAACTACAAGAGAACCTTAGTCCTTTTTGTTTTGTCTAAACATGTTAGTTCAGTAATGTCTTGGTGAACTGTGAGTGAACTGTATTGATTTTTCTAATAAATCCTTAGAGACCTTCATACAGCATGAGGGCTGTTGGCATTTTGAAAAAGGTTAATAAATAGAAGCATACATGTTTTCCTTTTGTTTTTGAAACTTGTTTGTAAACATAAATAAATATGCCCTTTTATTAAATAAATTCATGGCAATGTTTTTTTAAAAGACATTTCAGCTTCTTTACTCAATTCTGCATATAGAGTGCTTCAGTCTTTTCTTTTAACTGCATTTGGAATAAATTTCAAGATGGTAACAGCCCCATGAAGTAACACTTTGATTCCTTGGTGGTAATCTGTAGGTTAAGAAAATTATTACAGTTTCGCCATTTTGACGTATTCATCATAGAATTTAGTTTATCTAAAAAACTCTCAGTTTAAAAAACAGAATAATGACCACCGTTAACTTTGATACACTTACGTTAATTCTGAAGTGGCCAAATAACAGATTAGGGAAAATGAGATTATATGAAAAGGTGGAAAAGGTTCTAAAAAGATAATATTTAGATGTAGTAATTAACCGAATGCTGGAATGCCTATTTCTCAGCCAATCAAATGCTTTAGCGCTATCTTTTTTTTTTTTTTTTCTTTTTTTCTTTTGTCTACCTTCCCTTTTTTGCTTCTGTCTTTACCCTTTAGAAGCTAGTGTTGTGTTAGGGCCCAGATTTCTCCAAATACACGATCCTCAGGCTGACAAAAAGTTTACGAGGATTACTTCTACCCCTGAGAGTGCTGACCCAGCAAAGAAACATTTAGTTGATGGTGCTCGATATTTTTGGTGGGTGGGGGAAATCTTTTTCTCTCCATCAAATCTTTGCAGTAATCCTCTGCAAGTCCTGGAAAACATTGGCCCTGTCAGCATTTGTAATTGTGTATTTCTTCATCAGGTATTTATAGCAAACTATACTATAAAAAGAGGTAGCATGATATGGAAGCATATTAGACTAGGAGTCAAAGACCTGGTTCCTAGTCTTGATTTTGCCATTAATGTGCTGCATGATCTTGGGAAAATCATTTACCCTACATGAGGGAGGTGGACTAGACTCTATCTTGAAGAACACTTTGAACTCTAAAAATCGACCCTATCAATTGGAGAGCCTGCAAGGCATAAGGAACAAAGAAAAGGGAAATGTTTTCAGCTTTTTGTTTGTTTGTTTTGGTTATGCTTAAATATGAATGTAATTACCAAAAGATTTAGAAGTGCATGTGCTTTGGAGGATTTGTATTGAGCTTTTACAGTATTCATTTATCAACTCAAGGCAATGGCTTTTTACACCAACTCTAATCCATAAACGGATCTTATGACATCCATGAAATAGTAGCAGGACATGCCTAGTGTGTATTTCTCTCTTTGAGACACTGTAATTTCTACCAGAAATTTCCAGAGCATTATGTAAGTAGAAAAAAATAACAAGCAAGCTGTTAAAGATCTTGGATCCCATCATATAGTATGTATAGCTGAAATCTGTAATTCAATCACTTTTTCTCTTTTATCCTCTAACCAGAAAATTGTTTAATTTTGCATCCCAAATGTTTTTAATCTTTGTATATTTTTTAAAAGTCCTTTTCTCCTCATCATTGCCTTTTTTGTGGTTGTAAATAGACTTACTTGCACTTTGAAGATGAGTTACTCCTTGTCATCTTACAAATATGTGATATGGTAATTTTCATAACAGATGTCAGTTTCGAACCAAGAAATGGTGATTTGTTTATAAGAAAAAAAACTGGCTTCATTTCTGTGAAATTGCTCTTTGAAAATTTCTTTTTACACGTGTAAGCCAACTGAGATACCGTGACGGTGTTGATTTCTTTCAATGATGCTTACCATCTATTTTAGCCACTGAGCCTTTTATTATTTGTCTATTTGTAAAGTTTATTTGTCTTAACTCATTTAATAAATATACTGTTTATCTGTTTCTGAATGGGGACTGAACTTTTTGAATATTGATTTGAACATTAAATTTTGGAATTACTTTTTTCCACTTGAAATTTTAAAAATCTAATTGAAAATTCTATAATGTACTTGAAATGTTATGGTTGTATTACAGTGAATTAGTGTTCCAATATGCATGATCTTGCCTCTAAAACCAGAGTGGCCACACAGTTCCTATTCCTACCCACCATCATCTTCAACCCTTGAGGCACAGTTGATCCTTTCTGCAGCCCATAGGAGTATGGTGTTTTGGTTTTAGTTTAATTTTTCACACTAACTGTAAGAGCTTATTTTTTTCATTTAAGTAATCCCCAGTTGTCAATAACAATTATATGAATGCTATGGTAAAAAATAATAAAATTGCCCTTGGTTTTTATAATAAAGTATTAACATAAACTAGTAACTATGTTGGAGTAGTGAGTAAACTTGAAATGATTATAAGCACCGTATTTTTGATTAGGGTAAATTACTAGTAAATCATTGAGTATATTTAAGTACCATATTTGTGGCATGAAAGATACTTTCCATTTTGTCAAATTGGACTTTCTATTTGTATTATGTATTAGAATTGAATTTTGAATTAAGTTCTCTTTGTAACATTAACTGAAGTAAGAAATAGAGAGTTTCTTTGAGGTTTTGCTTGTTGACACTGCTCCTTCCCCATGTTTTTAGAGAACTTGTGTCTTCCTGTGTGCCTCTAAGACTCCCAGACCAGAACTCCATATCAGCTTTTATCTTTTTAAATTATTGTCATACTCATTTGAAGTCCAAAGCAAAAAAGATACCCTTATATTACCATAATTACGCCACCCAATTAAAGTCATCTGAAAAATCACCTTTCTTTTAGAGTAAGCATTTTTAATAGCATAAAGAATGTTTCAAAGTAGGAAGAGAAGTTGGTGGTGGTGGTCCTGTACTTTTCTCATCAGATGTGTCAAGAGGGAAATTAACCTCTATGCGAATTACTACTTTTTCAACAGATAATTTTGCCCCTTAGACCCTCAATTGATAATTTGTTTTTATGTTTTGTCTCAACTATTTCTTTGTCATTTTACCATTGAAAGGAAAAACTTCAGTTTATAATAGACTACTATACCAAATGTAAGCATTTTAATCTGTCTTCTCCAAGTTCAGTGTGTCATTATTGAACATTATTATGTTAATGGTTCAAAAGTAGGGACAAAGTTAAGAAAATGGGCATATGTTCTTATTATAGTGTTAGTCTGATACAACTTCCTTAACCAGTACTGTATCCTAGGAAAACTAGTTTCCCAATCAATAACACTCTGGGTTTGGGTTCAATGCAGGAAATCCCTAAGATTTTCTTAACTTAAATCAGGGTTACATGGACCCCATTTTTTACTAAATCACTTTTTAGATTATTAGGTATTAGCACTGATGCTTTCTTTAATTATTAAAAGGGATATTGTCACAAGTTAGTCTTTATGGAGTTCGTATGCTAAGCACTTTTTACATGGATTTTATACATAACCTTGGAAGTGTTCTGTTACTTAAAATGTGGGGAAATTGAGACTTAGAGAATGTACCTTGCCTTAGGTGGCAGAGCTGGGATTCATACTTGAGGGGACCCTATTCAGAGTTCCAGCTAACAGTCACCGGGCTTCACTGTAGAACTAGCATCTCCTTAACCTGAGTCAGGGCCCAAGCCTATAATTATGTGCTTAACTCTTTTTTTTTTTTTTTCTTTTTGCTTAACTCTTAATGTTCCTTTTGTTGCTCCTCTTTTCTGGTACCTAATGTTTCAGAGATGATCTTAAGAATCTTCATAACCTTCCTAGAGGATAGCTCAAAAGACTGATGGGGAAGAATCACCTGTTATGTGTAATCAAAGCTTTCCTTATAATCAGATGCCTCCAACATAAACTCAGTGAAATGGTGTTTTTAACAGCATTCTTTGAATAGAGAATTTCATGATTTAGTCCTTTTAAGATGGATATTTTTAGTCAGTTTCATGGATAATTATTAATTTAACACATCATTGCTTTGTTGCCTGAATGATTTGGAATGAAAATAAATACATTAATGAGATACTCTCCATTTTTTTGCTTTTGAATTTTGTGAAACTAAGATGTTTTAGTTCCTTTTTTATTTTATGAATAATTATTTTGTGCTTAACACAGTTTTTTGCCTTGATGAAAATTCTTAATGCTCATGTAACATTTAGCTCAATTGCACACTGGATTTTAGATGTGACTAGTCAGTTGGCGCCCCTTAGTCTGTAAAAATGAGAGACTTGCTTGCTATAGTCTTTAAGCTATCTTAGTGAAGATAAAGTATTTTGAAACATTTCTTTCCTATAGGCTGCCTTTTAAATCATAAATATTTAATCTAAGAAATATCTTAAAGTCTAGCCTGAGAATTAATACAAAAAAAAAATAAATAGAAAAAAAATGGCAGCTGTGGTTTCTGAAGTTAGAAATTCAGATTAGGATGCTTTTAATTTATCTAGTAATCTAAAATTTTCCATCCTAATTTATGATGTTGCAACAAAAAAAGCAAAACTAAACCAAATATTAAAGATAACTTGTGGGGTTTGGGAATTTTTTATTTTTAATTGTGGGTGCATAATTGTATGTTTATGGGGTATATGTGATGTTTTGGTAGACCCAGTGAATAATGATTACATCAGGCTGTCCATCACCCCACGCACTTCTTTGTGTTAGGACCAATTCAGTTCCACCACTTTAGTTATTTTAAAATACACTGTGACTCTTAACTAAAGTTACCCAATTGTGTAATAACTAGGTCTTATCTAGTTTTCTACATTTTTAACCATAAGCCTGCTTTTTCAGTTAACTCAAACTCTTGAGAAGGTGAAAGTCTGTGATGTATCTAAAATCTTTCATCTTCTGCATAGACTGAAGATGGGTAGTAGTCTCAACCTCTGAAACGTGGTAGGAAGGGAAGAAGAGGATGGAGTCTAACAGTGAAGCCACACCAAGTCTGGAGCCTGTGACCCTTTCAGTATTTAACAACACTACCCTGTGGCCATTCCTATTTCCTTGTTCAAAAGTTAGATCTAACAGCCAACTGCTTTCATGCCTTTTGTCCCTATCTCCCTCCCTCCATTCATCCAACAGATACTTCATGGAGAATTTGTACTGTTCTGCATGCTGGGGAGAACCAAACAAGGTCCATCCTCGTGGGGAGGATGTTCATGTTCCTAGAGGGGAAGACAGACATAGGTGGCTGATTGGTGCTCATAGCACACGCAGGGAAGTCCTCACAAGGAAGGTAGCTGTAAGCCAGACCTGAAGGAAGTGAAGCGCCTTCAAAGCAGAGGCGCCGGTATTTGGTGCTTGGCTGCTTTAAGCAAAAGCAAGGAGGCCAGTGCAGCTGTGGTGGAGTGAGCAGCGGAGAGAGACAAGGAGGTACGCTGAGGTAGTGGGGGTCTGCCAGTCTGTAGTTTCAGGCATCAGCAAGAACTTAGGCTCTTACACCAAGTGGACTGGGAAGTCAGTAGTGAAGGATTCTGAACAGAGAAGCAACAGTCTGACTTTTGAAAGGACCTTTGGCTGCTTTGTGGGAAGGGACGGATTAGGAGCTTGGACATGAGTTAGGAAACAATCACCTTTCCAGACTCTTTCCATTCCAGTTTAGCTTTTTCCACTGCTTCAGAACCTTCTGAAGAGTCTCGTGGAGCCCTTGTTTCCTTTGTGTTTACTTTGTGCTTGTCCCGCTCATCCAAATGACACAAGACTGCCACTGTTTTGACGGTGATCTCGCAAGAACCTACATTTAGCCCATGTGCGGTTTTCCACCTGGGTTACAACTGACTTCACTTTTATTCAGCAATGTGGTTGCAAATAGAAAGTGGCTGTTCCTCAGCTGCCAGTTCCTAGGATCACTGCCCCTTTTTCTTACTTTGGAAGAGCTCTTGCTACCCACTATTCTTTATGTTCAGCATGACTGCCAGTCTCCTGCTAACCTTCATTGCTCTGTCCTAAGCAGGGTACTCAGGTTGACCACCACAGTGCTGCTCTCCCTGACCTAGATGGCTGCCTCCTTGAGGCTTACACGGTATTGGTGCCTAACTCTGGACCACCTTCAACTTCATACCTGTTCTTAGCTGTAGAGCACTCTTGCAGCCTTGCTGGTAACCAGAATTTACACTCTGTTTTCTGGTTTTCCTGACTGATACTCACTCAAGCCAAACTTCACTTTGTCTCTCATTCTTTTGGGGCCATTCCACATTGCATTTATTCCAAACCCTTACATTTCACTTGAGGCCAGGATTCAAGACCTGGCTTACATCTCTCTCCCTCAGAGCTAGGATTTAAGACTCTAGAATGTACCTTTCTTCATTCTTATTGTCAACCAGACCTTCAAGGTTTTTTTCACATAAATTTTATGTGACTGGTTTTTTGATCCCAAAGATGGGGAATTTGCATCTACCTGTACTCAACTCTTGTTTTAGTCAACTGAT
This sequence comes from Arctocebus calabarensis, assembly GCA_963573935.1. NCBI lineage: Eukaryota > Metazoa > Chordata > Mammalia > Primates > Lorisidae > Arctocebus > Arctocebus calabarensis. Next base: position 5,451 of record CAUYON010037812.1, on the reverse strand, counting down.
AACCACCTAGACCCTTGATTATATTGTCCAGTTTATTCTCAGCCCTTCTCAGCTTAGCACTGCCCAAAACTGTGACAAGTTTTCCTTCTTTATTGAAATGGTAGTCTCATGAAAACTAAAGGACATGAATGAGACAGATTTGCAAAGAATCCTTTGCCTCACTTTATAAAACCATTACCAGGCCGGCCAATTTTTAATCCAGTCGTTCAGCCAATTAAGGCATCTCCTCATTGAATGTTCCCACGTATAAATAATGATCAAATCCCAAAGTAGATGATTAGTTGTTAAAATGCCGTTGATGACATTTCCTGTTTTACTACAAATATTTCTTCCTTGGTTTTAAGTGCTCTTTTTGTTATGGGTCTCTTTGCTTCAGTGTTCTTACTCTGGTGTAGTCCCTAGATTTCTTAGCTGTTCCTACCCACATCCCTACTCCAGCTCTTTCTTCAGTCCATCGAACATACCCATATTATCCCTTCCTTCTTCAGAGAATAGGGAAGTAAATTAGTAGCCCCCCAAAGGCTTGTCACGGTCCTTCATTTATTCTTTGACAACTGCTTCGCCTCACAGTTGTTACTTGCCCCTCTTTACAGCTGTGAGCACATTGTATGTTTACAGGGTGCACAGCACCTGATCTCTCCCTTACCCCAACACAACCCACCCACATGAGAGAAACATTTGAGCGCTTAGTGGTTCAATGGAGTAGGGCGCCAGCCCCATATACGGGAGGTGGTGGGTTCAAACCCAGCCCTGCCACAAAAAAAAAAAAGTGTGCATCTTTAAAGGGCAGCACCTGTGGCTCATTAAGTAGGGCGCTGGCCCCATATACCGAAGGTGGCGGGTTCAAACCCAGCTTCGGCTGAAATGCAAAACAGAAAAATAGCCAGGCGTTGTGGTGGGCGCCTGTAGTTCCAGCTGCTCGGGAGGCTAAGACAAGAGAATCGCCTAAGCCCAAGAGCTGGAGGTTGCTGTGAGTTATGTGACGCCATGGCACTCTACCAAGGGCGACAACGTGAGACACTGTCTCTACAAAAAATAAATTAATTTAAAAAAAGAAGTAAATCACCTTTCCAGGATAGTGCTGAGGCTCAAAGAGTGTGTTTCAGAGGTAGAGGGCAAGGCAGTATTGTGTAAAAAGAGCGTTTACCTAGCAGTTCATTAGAACTGGGTTCTAGAAGGTCCAAACTCTGTCTTACACCAATTTTTAGTACCTTGAGCCCTTTTAATACCCTTTCCCCAAACAGGAAAATGATTACTACAATTCCTGCCCGCTAAATGCTTGGATGAACTTGAGAATGTGAAAGCACTTCAGTGATTATAAAATACCATGCAAGATGGTACTGTTGACTCAGTAGCCACTGAAACCCTTCTGTGAAGGCTGTTCCTGCCCTACCCACCAAAAACTTGGCTTAAATAAAACAAAATTCAGAGTTGAAAAGGCCCTTATGTCTCAGTTAGTCATAAATACCAAGCATTGTGAAGATTACCCAGGAGAGTCATCTGATTAGAAATAATAGTGTTTGCTTCCATTTTCATTTTTTTTCTCTTTTTAGTTAATAATGGAAACATTATTTTATTTTTTAAAAACAAGCAGCCTGTTTACCTCTGATGCTGGAGATCAGATGAGTGTGGTAATGACTCATCACTCAGTTTTTTATTATTTATCATTTAGTTGAACCCTAGTTGCTCTGATGATTTGGGACTATTATCCAGTTTTTATTGCTTTTCTTGGTCATATCTTTATTCCCATGATAAAACAAGTGATAATTCAGTATTTCCCAAGCTTTGCCGCACGCTGTAGTTACTAGGGGGAGCTTCAAGGCATATGAGGCTCTCAGACTCAGACTTACGGTTCACAGTGTGGCTTGAGCATTGATGTTTTTACAAATTTCTGAGATGGGCTCAGCGCCTGTAGCTCAGCAGCTAGGGTGCCAGCCACATACACTGGAGCTGGCTGGTTCAAATCCAGCCCTTGCCGGCCAAACAACAACTAAAAACAAAAAAATAGCTGGGTGTTGTGGATGCCTATAGTCCCAGCTGCTCAGGAGGCAGAGACAAGAAAATCGCTTAAGCCCAAGAGTTTGAGGTTGCTGTGAGCTGTGATGCCACAACACACTACTGAGGGCAACATAGTGAGACTCTTGTCTCAAAAAAAAAAAAAAAAAATTCTGAGATGACTCTAAAATGCAGCCACAGTTTGAGAATAACTGAGTTAAACATAATTACTGGAAACCACAATACTGAAATGCAAGAAGTTAATAAAGAACCAAAAAAATAATTTTGTGAATCTGTACAAGAAGATTGTCAGATCTTATGACAAATATTCAACTTTATATTAAAGTATTTATAATATTTAAGAGATACATCCTTAAAGTTTTTACACAAAAATCACCTGTACCTGGAAAAAATTACTAGTTGAATCTTTTCTTAAGGCAATTTCTATATCAAATTAGTCAAAGAATGCTGGCTACAACCATCTATCTGTTCAGTTAACCCCTAAATGATCCCAAAACATACCCAACTGGTGGTCTCTTCCTATGCTTGACTTTCTAGAAATAGTTACACAACACACACGCTAATATTAATTGAGCCCCTGTTCTGGGTCACTTGCCTTCTTTACTGAGATATTTTATCTCAGTAAGTCATTACAACTCTACGCTTCTCTTAACATAAAGAAGCTAAGGAAGCTGCCTATGGCCACACAGCTAGATAGTATCATCTAGGATTTGAATCCAGAATTATTCATGTAGAGGTTATCCATCTCATTATTTAAGACTGTAAATCCTCTTTGGCTAAGCCTGTAGCTTACATGTTTCTCAGACTTCAGACTCCATTCCCATCTTCTCTTTTCCTTACTTCTCCAGTACCTACGTTTTCTTTATAGCAGGGGGCCCATACCTAGTTTACAGGGGATAGTGTTGGTATATAAGCCTACTATCCCAATGTGTTCTAGTTTGAATGTTCAAAATTGTATGTTTTCAAGTTGCATCATTTCGGTACCTTTTCTCCAAACTGTCTATATTCCTCTGTGTCAACGGCTATTTTGAAATTATGGAATTTAGAATTCTAACTGCTATCAAGTAGAAAATTGAGAAAAAACACAGAACCACTTTTTGTCACCTGTATAGACGATAAAAAAAAGTCAAGTATGTTCTCCCTAGTAGGAGTAGCTCTCAAAAGTTCAGTTCATAAATCTCAAAGCCTCTGAAAATTTCTGGCAAGGAAAACTACTGCAATCCCTTGTGCAATTCTTCAAACTAAACTGTTTGGGAGAAGCCCACCTTTTATTCAGCCCAAAGCACAAGAGACTGAGGCTTTAACTGGGATGTGACCATTGATTGAAAGGTGATTGCTCAGGTATGTTAAAAATATATGTAGCTAATCTGAGACCTTAGAGAAGCCCTGTGGCTTTTTTTCTCTTCCTTCCTCCCTCCCTCCTTTCTTTCCTACTGTCCTTCCTTCCTTTCTTTTTTTTTCTTTCTCTTCTTGATGGATAAACCTTGCCTCCTAGAGATGCATTGTGAGTCAGCCTTCCCTTTGTTGAGCATCTAATAAAGTGACTAACATGTAGGCCATCAATTATTTTAAATAAATGAATAAAGTCAGGATTTTTTTTAAAAGAAATGCTTTCCTAAAAGATTTTAATAGCAACTCATGAGTTTAATAACAGAGGCATGCTTAAGTATATTTTACCATATATTCATGATGCAATAATATCCAGTTATTAAAAATGTGAACAATATGCTTAAAAAACATACCTAGCTTTTATAGCCTATTTTTTTTTCATTCAGTTTAACATTGTAATTATTTCCATATCAGTAGTCTAGATTTAGTTCTGCAAAACGTTAGTTATGTGAGTTGGGACTGTTGTTCAGACTTTGTGAGCTCTCAGGCTTACTGTGAAAATCAAATGGGATGAGGAGTCAGTCTAGCACAGAGCACACAGCCTGTAGGAAGAGCTCAGAAAATAGGCAACTTTCACGGAAGGGCTATTACTACTGGCAACGTGTGTGTGTTTGCTGGCCCTAGTGCAAGGAGAGAAACAAAGAGATCGAGTATGGTAAACTGGTAGACTGTGAGCCCTAATTTAATCCACAGATTATGTTTTGTATGCCTACAATGGTAATGCCCCACAAGATTTTTAAGAAATATTTTTCACTACTTTCTTTTCTTCTTTCTTTCTTTTTTTTTTTTTTTTTGGTTTTCTTTGCATGAAATATCTTACTTTATAACACTGAAATTGCTTTCTCTGTTGTCTTGTGATTTTTGGGGGGGTGAAGTTTAAGTTTTTGTGTGAGTAGTACTATTATACCTATCTTGAGTGTCTTGCTTGTACTGTATCACATCATACCTTTGTTTAATTCTTAATAAACTATTCACTTCTTAAAAAAAAGAAATATTTGAGCCTTTGTGTGATAAAGTTAATAACAGAAGAAAATGTTTGTAGTATTTCCTTATTTTGAAAGAGCTCTTATATTTATTTTCTTAGTTTCTTTTTTTTTTTTTTTTTTTGTAGAAACAGAGTCTCACTTTGTCGCCCTTGGTAGAGTGCCATGGCATCACACAGCTCACAGCAACCTCCAATTCCTGGGCTTAGGCAATTCTCTTGCCTCAGCCGCCCAGGTAGCTGGGACTACAGGCGTCCACCACAACGCCTGGCTATTTTTCTGTTTTGCAGTTTGGCCAAGGCCGGGTTTGAACCCACCACCTTTGGTATATGGGGCCAGCACCCTACTCGATGAGCCACAGGCACCGCCTTATATTTATTTTCTTATCTTTTTCTCTTGTGTATTCATTTATGTATCATCAGCACCTAGAACAGTGCCCTATCCATAGTAAATACTAGATAAATATATCAATAAATCAATAAATGAACAAATATTTAAAAAATTAAAATAAAAAAGCTGGTGTTGTGGTGGGCACCTGTGGACCCAGCTACTCAGGAGGCTGACGCAAGAGAATTGCCTAAGCCCAGGAGTTAGAGGTTGTTGTGAGCTATGTGAGGCCACAGCACTCTACCAAGGGTGATAAAGTGAGACTCTGTCTCTAACAAAAAGAATTAATTAATTACAATAAAAAAACACAACATCCATAACATTTGGCTTACATAAATAAAAAGACTAAATTTTCTAGAAAATGAAAAAATATATATATACAGAAAAAGATAACAGAAGTAAGAAAGCAAGTGGCAAATACTAAGCACTTAATCAATGCCAGCTTTCACCAGGCATTACTCCAGTTCTATGCCTGTATTAACTCATTTAATTTTTTTTTAAGACTGAGTCTCAGGCGGCGCCTGTGGCTCAAGGAGTAGGGTGCTGGCCCTATATACCGAGGGTGGTGGGTTCAGGCCTGGCCCTGGCCAAAACTGCGGAAAAAAAATAAGACTGAGTCTTACTCTGCTGGGTAGGCTCCAGTGTTCTGGCATCAGCCTAGCTCACAGCAACTTAA